>JAODKN010000114.1:6357819-6406767 GCA_026774425.1 Petrocephalus zakoni
CATCATGCTTCATGTACTGTAGCACTGCATTACTGAATCTCTGTATACACCTGTACCACTGAATCCATGTTCCATCACGCTTCATGTACTGTAGCACTGCATTACTGAATCTCTGTATACACCTGTACCACTGAATCCATGTTCCATCATACTTCATGTACTGTAGCACTGCATTACTGAATCTCTGTATACACCTGTACCACTGAATCCCTGTTCCATCATACTTCATGAACTGTAGCACTGCATCATTGTATTTCTTTACATGCAGCGTTACTGAATTACATGTAATTTAAAAGGTACACTGAACTATCCCTGCAGTGATATACCTGCATTACTGGTTCCATGTTCCACTAAATTCCATATAGTATACCACTTCATCATTGTCATTATTGTATGCATCATTGCTTCGCGGGTGGCACTGCTATATTACATATCATACTGTAACACTCCTGTACAGCTGACAAGCTGTCAACGTCTCACTGTATCACTATCAACTCATTTCATCAGATTATTCCCACTTTCCAGTTTGAAAGAACCATCTTACCAATGTGTTCCAGTCACTACACCATAGTGCCAATTTACCACTATGACAAATATCAGTTCACCATTTCACCCCTTTTAAAGTCTGGATGTGTGCACTTTATGCAACGTCATGGTGCAAACACTGGTCCAGTCCATGCTGACCTCCCTCAGTATTAATACTCCTTGAGTTGTATATCCCCACCTACTTAAGTACAGCACGCTGTAGAGGGCCAAGCAGAGGGACGTGACGTGAAATGCTTTACTGGAACAGAGAGGTCGCTGTCAATGGCAGTAATTAATGACTCCCCTTCCCATTATAAGACTAACCAGGAGCTAACCAGCATAACACTACTATAAATACCGGGTTAAAGCTCCGGGCAGGTAAATCTGTGGAGTCTGCACGTCAACCAGCCCCTAGCACTCACTGACTAATTAAAGTCTTCATCTGGACAGAAGGTAACATGGTGTGGCTCTTTGAGCCAAAATAATAAATACTCAAAGGGAGGGCAACATTCCAGGCATCGGATCAGTTGCTGGAAAGCCTTGAAAGACCTAGACCCATCCACCCCTCATTTGGAACTATTCTGGAACAATCCCTCCGGTGTCTCTGCAGCCAGAGAACGGGAACCGAGGATCCAGCTATTTAATCCCCAACTCCTCATTCACTATCCTGCGGCTTCCCACAAGATTCCTGAAGTGTAATGGGTTCAAACGATTAGCTTCATATATAAATGAGCAAGGCGATAATCTATGAAAGCCACAGTTGTGGGACGACAAGGATTCGCCCTCGCAGGGAAATGGCTGGTACAGGAATTCCTTTTGCTTTTGTTTGCCTTTTTTGTTTTCTCTTTTTTTACTGCGGACAGCCCACAGACATCGTGTTCCTTCCAGGAGGCGTCGAGGAGAGCATATGAGAAGGAGCATCGCTTGCGGCTGATCCTTCAGGCCGAGCTCTGACTCAGAGCACAGCATATGCACCGGGACTCTGCTGCTCTCTGCAGAGGAGAGCGGATGCAGAGCCGTAAGACCCACACACACACACACACACACACACACAAAGACACATGCGCCGCACAGAGGCAGGAAAACACACACAGCCTCTGAGTCACGCGCACAGATGTGTGCGCTTAGGGAAGGGGGGGGATAAAACACACACACAGAAACATCAGCATGCACCCTCACGGCTAAGATTGCATGGAAATTGCACCCCCACCCTATCCAGGCACCATCTCCATCACCATTACACTGATCCATTACACTGATCCCACATGGAGAACACAAGGCCCTTCTGTTACCGTTTCAGCTATTACATGTTAACTTACACTCACTGCATGCCAATGGGCTTATACATACCATGGGAGGCATATTTTACAATCCTGACAAGGCATCACTTTCAAAGTCATCTCAGGACATGAACCTAAAACCTTCTGGTCACCATTGAGATCATCAGTAATACTCTTCTTGGGACTAGAACCAGAAACCCTCTGGACAGAGAGCCAGATCCCTACTCACAGCGCCACCTGCTGTCAGCAATTCCACCAACATTATCAATCTTTATTATTATTATTATTACTATTATTATTATTATTATTATTTGACAGGCATATGCCGCTTGTCTGAGGTGTTACTCTCTACGCATCCCAGGGCAATTGCACTGTTGTTTCTGAAACTGGACCACCACCCCCCCCCAGCACTGCCACTTCTCAGTAATGCATATCTCTGTGCCTTGTGCAAAGCAACAGCTTGCAGGGAGGGAGAAATTAGTAATTAGCCCCCGCACTCCTGGGGACAACAGGCTTCTCTCAAGAAGCTCAGAACTTTGATTGAGGGCAGCAGTGAGGAAAAAACATGAACGAGCCAGGGAGAAAGGAAGCATGAATTAAACATGAGGGCGGCCATGCTGAAAGCCCCCCCCCCCTCCCGCCAGCCAGGGGTGTAGTGTAGGTGGCACACGTGGGGAGGCTGCAGCTTCGATGGCAGGCATGGGGGACGGTAGGGGGGCGACAGTGTGCTCCCTCGCCACATGACACAGGATGGGAGGGGGCCAAGGACAGATGAAAGGTGGGGGGTGAAAACAGGAGACAGAACGAGGAGATGCAAGGAGCAGGAGGCGAGAGAGAGAGGAAAAACAAGCAGATTGGGGGAGGAACAACAGCAATGTGCGATGGTGGGGGGGGGGCAGGAAAGGGGCAGTCTGAGGTCCTGCCCTTGGAGAACCACCCACCTCCACCCACATTCCCTCCAAAGCCGGGACAGCTCAACTCACGTTCAGGTTCCTCCCACAGCCATGGGACTTCCGGGACCCTTAAGCCCTTTCTGCTCCATCGCGGAGCCCTCCAGAGCCCTGGAAGCTCACCACAGGCCGGGTCCCCCGCATCCCAGGCAGACGACATCTTTACCGGCATCAGAGGTTTTTAAAACCGGCAGAGACCAAAGCGATGCTGGTCGCCGGGTCCAGCGCTAAGAGCCGGACGGACAGCGTAAATGGAAAAGTACTGTGGGGGCGGGCGGGCGAGCGAGCTCACCACGCACCCCGCCCCTCCATAGGCTGAAGGGGAAGCATGCGAGCTGCATGTCAATCTAGGCGAGAGCTGCGGCAGATTTCAAAGCGCCTGCCCACCCGCTCGCTGGCTGACACCATTTACCCTCCTCCGGTCCCTGCTCTTCTGTTTGGAACCCCCAAATTCAGCCTGTGTGGTGACACGTCCCTCACCTGCAATCCCTTGCCATGACACCCCTCGCATCTCTGCACAACCCCTAGACCCTCACTAATCCTACAATTTGGGTGGGAATAATGATACTCAATTTTTAATGCAGAAAACTGAATCATCACAGGGGAGTGAACACCTGTGCCAGTGAGTGTGCAGGCATGCGTTTGCATGACTGCCTGCCCAAAAAGATGCCAGATACTGAGAAACAGATGCAAAAACACAACACAAACTGCATTTCTACTTCATCTACCAAGCTACAAGGTCAAAAACCATCAATTGATAATTACAATGGAACAGAAGGCAAAGAGAGCAGGCACATTTTGTGTGTGTGTGCGCATAGTCATTTATATATTGTGGGGGCTAAACGTCCTCACAATATGATATTGTGTCCACACAAAAAAAGTAAAAATGCCAAAAGTCCTGTATTTTGTTTGCTTACTTATGGTTAAGGATAGGGCTGGGTAGGGGTTAAGCGTGTCATAGTTTGGATTAAGGTTATGCCCAAAGAAATAAATAGACTCCTCCAACAATGATATACAGTAAATACTTAATTTGTGTGCGAGCACATGCATGTGTGTGTCATGTCCTGTCAGTTCGATCCTTCTGTGTTCCACGCCCCCTCGTTAACCCCGTGAGAATCCTCCTGTTTCCGGCTGTGTCTTGTTCGGTGTTAAGGCGTAGGTGTATTTTAGTCAGTCTGCGTCCAGTCTCCCCTGTCGGTCATTGTAAATGTCGTTGTGTGTATGATGTGTGTGCGCATGGTGCGTGCATGTGCGTGTGTGTGTGTGTGCGTGCGCATGGTGCGTGCATGTGGGTGCACATGGTGTGTGCATGTGCATATGTGTGTGTGCATGGTGTGTATGTGCATGCACATGATGTGGGTGTGCATGTATGTGCACATGTTGTGTGCATGTGCATGCACATGATGTGTGTGTGCATGTATGTGCACATGTGCGTGGTGCTTGTGCATGTATGTGCACATGTTGTGTGCATGTGCATGCACATGATGTGTGTATGCATGTATGTGCACATGTGCATGGTGCGTGTCTGCCTGCGCTCCGGCTGCCCCTCATTCATCTCACCTACTAGTGATCTCTCCCCTTATCAATGGCACCATCTTCAGCTTCGGCTACATCATCGAGTAAAAGGACAACGGGAGCGGCACCTGAGCCACCCAAGTCCCTCGCATTTCCTTGGCTGGCTTCCCAGACATCTCTAAAATAGCCACTCTCCTTTTCCCCCAGGAGCCTTTTCCCTCCAACCAGCCCCGGGAGCATCGGAAAACTACGCTTACGATCTCCCATTAATTTCACTGCTATCATTTCTAATTGGATCAATCGGTATCATTGGCTAATTGACTGGAATCCACTTGCTTGTTGGCCATCTAATGTTCACCTGATATAACCCCGCATCCTTATGGCTGTAGTGCACTGGGACCCATTATACAGCTACACCACAGCGCTGTAAATCCACAGCTGCTCGACGCAGAAACATAAATGCTATAGCCACAGCTCTTGAAGTACTGTGACACTACCTGAGGTGTAATTGCACTGCGAGGATAGCAGGATGCCCGTGGCATTAATACGACAGGCCAGCATCTAATCCCTCCATTTGATAACCCACTCCACATTAGATTGCGCTCTTAACCTGCCCTTTCCTCCCCCACCCACACTCTTCAGGCAGTGATCGTCTAGAGATGCCTGCCCTTCTCAGAGATCAAGTGAGTGCTGTCAGGGGTGGAGTCAATGAAGCCCACCCACCCTCAACCCACCGGCAACCCTTCAATAAACTCTTAATAGTCTGCCCCCCCAGGCCACTGCCCTGGCCATTCTATGAAGCCACAGAAAAAGCTTCCCTTCGGCTTACAGTTCCTCCAACCTGCGTGACTGTGACCGACTGTGGTTCAACACAACAAAAATCACGTTAAAGAAAAAGAATAAGTGAGAGTGCTTAGGTCAGCACACTGGATTAGCGTGAAGTGAATTTCACAAGGGAGACTCAACTGAAGCAAGGGCACGAGGGCATAAACATGCACCACCACTGCTTCTCCATTTCAGTCACACACAAGTCCCCTGCTTGCTGTATCTAACGCTAATAAAGGCTTCTGCATGCTGATTACGGATGAGGGCCTTTTTAATTCTCGGCTCGCCTTATACGCTTTAACTCCCTCCCCCACACCCCCAAAGCCCATGGCTGAGCTTTCAGAAGGACAACCATGTCCCAGAGGTTTGGGAGCTCCCGAAACAGGAGGGTGGGGCTCCTTTGCTGCAAACTCAAGTCATCCCTAAAGAGCCCTGTTACAAGGCTACAAATGTACAGCTAATACTTCCCCCTAAGTGCCTCACTGACAATCTCTCTGATGCCCAAAGGGCACTAACGTGACTGGCTACACAGCACCACCCCGGCCGCAGTCCCGCATCCTGCTCAGAGTGCAGGTGCCCCCCCCCACCACCACCATCAGACCAGGCTGCCAGCCTCACCCAGCCACGACCCAGTGCCCAGACCCACATTGTGAAAAAGATGAACTGTCACGTTCCCAGGAGCTGGAAACAACCTCGCTGAGCTTTCAGACAGCACAGCCGATCTGTGCAAATCACCGTGAGTGAAGCCGCGAGAGAGGGAGGGAGAGAGAGAGAGCGAGAGAGAGAGAGAGAGAGAGAGGGAGGGACGGAGGGAGGGGGAGCGAGAGAGAGAGGGAGGGGGAGCGAGAGAGAGAGAAGGAGCGAGCGAGCGCGCGAGCGATGCACTGCAGTACAGTTACAAGTAATGACTCAGTAATGCCAAAATGAGACGATCCACATTCCTTGACCTTCAGGCTTCAGCTATCCCGATTGCTTTTAAAAAAAATGTCTGATCAGCACTGCCCTGCAAGTCTTCTTCTCAAAAACATAATTTAATGCAAGTTTATATAACAGCAATTTTTGAGAAAACAGCCACCGTTTGTTGCTTTTACAGAGCCCACGTTAACCTTCTCTAACCTTCTCGTGATTAAAAAAAAAGTGGCATTTGCTGACGGATGGCCGAAATTTACGTAATCTGGAGGCTGAGGGCGATGGAGCCATGTGATGTGTGGCGAGGATTCTCCCACGGCCCGTGACATATCTGAGGATGGCAGTCGGCACGGCAACGCCAGGACGGCCCCTGCATGCCCATTTAGCGGCCCGGGCAAGAAACATCCTCGGGGAGAGTTCCACATCAAGATCACGCTCACGTACTCCCCGCGACTTCCATTACGCCGTGCACCAGGGATCGCAAGCGACTGTAACCGGCATCACATGGGTTCGAATCATTAGGTTCGCGACGCCCCTGAGTCTGAGTGCGTACGTGTGAGCGGTGACAAGCGGAGAGCAATTTCACTACGCGTTTGAAACATTCCCGCGTCCGGGCACGAGACGCGTTCGTGCACGCGCGTGCCCGCGCGCCAGTGTGCGAGCTTTCCGGCGAGCGGGACGCCGCGAGCCCGCGCGTGCACGACGGCGCGGCGCCCGCATGTCCGAGCGCGGCCGCGGCTCGGGGCGCGCGCCTCGCCGTGCCCCGCGCGCTCCGAGCGCACGCGTGTGCCATTGGCGGCGCGTGTCAGCACGTGTGTGAACTCGTCTCACCCAGCGCTGGAGCTAGGGGGCCGTCACTCGGTCTCTCTCCCGCGGGGGTGCCCGAAAGCATGTCACTAAACTGAGCCGCTTCCCCAGACCGAGACACAAGGACACCGAACAGCATGCAGAAACTCCCCATGTGGAACTTGCGCCTAAACCAAAGAAGAAAAGCACCTAAAAGGAAAGACTATCTGATCTCAAGGTCACAACGGCGTCCTCCAACAGAATAGGTGCCGATTACAAAAAAAAATCACAAACATTTTTGTTTTTTGATCTGCCTCCCATCTAAACGCACTGCTCTCAATCTGCAGTGAAGTCCTTACTTGCAAGTGATCGTGAAGGGCACCACAGCACGCTTTCACACACAATTATCTCCTTAATTGCGGGGACAGGCTTAGTGGAAACAAGTAGCCTACCTCTGCTTGCTTGGACACAGTGAACGTGTGCAAGCACGTACATCATTCAGGAAAATTATGATAAATAATGAACACTAAAAAAAAATTAAAACGCATTAGCCGTCAGAGATCGAAATGTGCTTTACCTAATTTATCGACAGTCTGATAAAAAGTGGATGTGTCACGTTTTATGCCATTCTTCCAAGGCCCAGGAACAGCGCCAGCAGCCGTGCATCCCTTCGCCCGGTAATAGTCTGTATCACTATACGGACTTCGTCTCCTGCCCGAGGTCCGGCTGCAAGTCAGCGGCGGGGCTTTGCAGCTTGCTTACAAATAATACTACAGGCAGAAGATGGTTATAGGGATGCATGTACATGCACACGTCTTATTTGGTCAGAAAGGCGTATAAAAGCCCAAGGACAAGTGTAAACCACAATATTTAGCGTGCAGGAAGGGAAAACAAGACAACTGTCCTCGCTTTCAATAATCTGAAAAGTACGGATGTTTGGACGGTGTTTCAAAGCCTGCAAGCGTGCCTGCTCAAGGTTATTCAACCGCATTAGCGACATCACAATTATTTTGATAGTAGTCTATTTTGCGAGTTTGGATTTTTCATGATATTTAGTATTTGCCACAGATACATAACATCGCATTCTGCAGGTAGCTACCTGTGTTTATATTATGCAGACTATTCTTGATGCCTTACCAACTCATCTTGCACGGCTTGCAAAAGTTCAGAATTTATCAGTAAACAAGAAGGGTGACAAGTCCTCTCGTTACCCAAAGCTTGAGCCCAGGTGAGAATTTAAATTTTTAAAAATGAAAACAATGTAATTACGCATTATACGAATATAGCCTGCCAACTGCAGCAGTCTGAGATTCCTTTTAGTAGCAGCCCACAATTGCCCTACAGGATAATCATTAATAAGGAGTCATACAGCCGCACCGTAGTTTAAGGCTGAGTATCAGGGCAAAGTGTCTGGATGCCCCGGTCCGGGACGACGCAGCGCAGGCTTCTGCTCGCCTCCGGGAGTCCCAGGCGGAAAGCGGCGCCGCTGCGGTGCGCCGAGTCGCTGCTCCCTTACCTAACTTTGGCCGCCACCGAGGATATCGCATCGCTTCTCAGATTCTTCCTTTTGGACACAGCGCTTCCCATGCTGGTGTGGAAACCGCGCTGATGGGGAGGCAGCTCATTCCAGAGCGCGGCGGTGGGGAGACGGAGATAAGAAACGGAGAGAGGGGGCGAAAGGAAGGAAGGAAGGGAGGAAGGAAGGAAAGGGAGGGAAAGGGGAGTTGAAAAATTCCAAGATGTGTTTCGCACCGCTGCTTTTTGAGATCGCAGCCCCTATTAAGGCGCTTCAGCGTGCCGACAGGAGGCGTGAGATGGTCACTGATAAGCTGGATGGTGGCGATCGGCGCCCCCTTCTCCTGTGATTGCGAAGTACTGTGCGTGCACTTGCTGGTTCCAACCGTGCTGTCAGAGGCGGTCGGGGGGGGGATACACACAGACACGCATAGTTCAATAGCGGAGCCTCCCCTCCCCTCCCGGTCTCTCCTCTCCCCATTGATCCGCTGGGTCCGTGGGGGGGGGCTATACTCCGGGAGGCGGGGAGGGGGCGCGCCTGGCGGACGGCGAACTTGCTGGGGCCGTAAGAGGCGCGTGTAGCGGCGCCCAATCCCGGCGGAGTGACTTCATCGTGAACAGCAGGTGATGGAGAAGGGGGGGGGGGGACCCTGCGGTACACGACAGCGCTGATGCTGAGCCAGGTGCGGACGGCCGGAGGAGGGGACTCTGCCTGCGGGGGGGGGGATAAGGCAGGCACTCCTAAATTAATACATAACGCGCGTCATGCTCGCAATAATAGACATAAGAAGCGCTGGCGGGGCGACCGATCATAGCGGATGGGGCTGCTCGGAAGGCGGGTGTCACGGCGTCAGAAAGCCCCTAATGAGATTAAACACAAAGGTCATTATCCGCGCTGCCGCAGGTGTCCTATTATGGGACATGGTGGGGCGATAACCTTATTCCTGCAGCCGAAGGAGGAGATGGCAGCCACAGGTGCGATGTGCTAATGCCCACCTTTCGCTGGCCTCTTGAACGTGGGCGGTTTTTTAACGAAAGGTATAAACCGTCTCATTAGCTTGCAATGGATAGCGCCCCCCCAACCTCCCACCCAGCCCCCGGACTGTGGAAGAGGGGACCCAGTGCCCCAATACGGACGGGATGCACGGAGTGTCAGTGTCCATCCGGGCGCGCATCCCTGGCTAGTAGAGCGGACACAAGGGCACGGCTGGAAATCAATAAATGATACGAAGATGCTCGGGGTGTCCTTTGCAAAATGCTGTAAATAATTGTATACTGTCCTACGTGTGTGTTTTTTAATTTGAGGTGCTGATTTCTGTAGCGCCCCCTCCTGGCTGCCGTGGAGGTGTGTCTGTGTATGGGTCCGCAGGGACTGCTGGAGAGATCCATGACCACTGCAGGTCATCAAAGACTTTATCGCTATAATAATCCCCTTTTGCACTTTGCATCACCCCAGCCGCGTCACAGGCCTACATTCAGTGCCGGTCAACCCTGGGGTGCTACCCCCCTTCCCCCCCGCCGGACAAGCGTCACCCCCTCCACCAGGAGCACGCGGGGCGCCGCACATGGTGCGAGACAAAGTGAATTTAGGCGGTTACGTTCGCCTAGGGGGCCACCGTAAGCTTCAAGTAACACCGCATATATTTGCTGTGCTGCTAATACCAGCACATCAGAAATTAACTATCGGTCTTGAGGACTAGTTAATTAGCTGAATCGGGTGCGTTGGTGGCGGGGCAGAACCAGCAGTCGGAATGGCTGGGGAAGAAATGTGAGAGGACAGAGGTCTAACCTCTCGGTTCCCTGTTCCCAGCTCAATTAAATAGGCATCATTGCGATGTTGAATATAATGCTTTGCAAAACACTAGCGTTACGTGAGAACTAAAATGTATTAAACAAATTTGTGGTTCTATTTGTATAGATCGGTGCTTTAGCGGATTAAGAGCTAAGAACGAATAAATTCGGTTATATAACAAAAGATGCAAAGTCATAAGTATTTAGTAATGTCTAACTATGACGTCATCATTATAATTATTACGAGATTATTAATGGGAGTCTACAGCCATTTCGTTTACCGTGATCTCAGTCATGCGATTCATTCGATCAAGACTAATTAATGAAAAACAGAGACTTGGTATTGAGTAGGGAACCGTAGGCTGGAGGATTTAAAAGATGAGTCGGATGTTATGGTACCACAGCTGCTAAGGTCAGATATGCATTAGTTCTTAATAGAAAGAAGAAAAAACAGCAGACATAAACCTCCATGACAGAGAGGCTATATAAATAAACAAAACTAGGTATATAGTTTGACGTCTAATGCTTATTAATATGAGAAAACGGGATGTGGGTGAGATTCAGAGGCTTTTCATGTGCAAAAGATACAAATAAAATCATTGGTGACTAGTTATAATGTGCCTGTTACTGGAACAGAAAAGCATAACAACATTTTTCAAAAGGAGGGTTGAAAAATGCATAGAACTGGCAGGAACTCGTCCTAGTCATCCATGTCCATAGCAAACCAACGCTGGGATTAATGCATGTGCAAATTAAAAATGTAGATGCCAGTAATAACAGAATAAGAAATGGTGTAAAACATAAAGGGAGATGTAATGGGACTGAGGAATTAGGGACACAGTTGAACCTCTTTTAAGAGAGAAAAGCAAGTAATGTGTTTGGCATTAATGAATTATGCATTTAATTTTACTAGAGGGGCTGGGAGTGAGAGAGCGAATTGTCTAAAAGACAAGCAGCAGAAAACAGTGGGAGAAAATGATGAAGCAAATGCTGCTGGAGCAGCCAGGTTTTCAGACGCCGATAAATAATGCAGTCTGCACCCAGGAAACAAGGGACTGTCCGTCTGATGCCAGATGGGTCGGCGCACTGAGTTCAACCTAGGTCTTGATGCAGGAGGAGGAGGGGCCAATGCAGTAGGAAGAGGAGGAGCCAGTGTGGGAGGAGCCAAGGTAACAGGAAAAGGCACATATACCCGTGCAAAGACATGCAGACAAAAGGGCCTAAAATGCTTATTCAGAAACAGACACACACATTCTAGCACTGTGAGACACAAAAATACACAGAGCCTCCCTCACACATTGCTACGGACAGTTACTCCCTTTCCAGCCTGGGAACTTCACTGGAACAAGTGACAGCCACTGTGCATTCTATTTGAACTGGGAAGTTAAAATTTCCAAGATACTTGTCATAAACTTCAAATGGAAGGCCCCCTGAAGTTGGACTTCTGACTTGGAAAGTTGAAAGAATCTCTACAGCCCCAATCTCAGAATTCAAGATGGCTGTTCCGTGCATCAACAGTAAAATGCTGCGGTAATTAACTATTCATACTGTACTTTTGTATTGTGTTACATTAAAGAGGCTGTACACACAATACTGCCCAGCCCCTATTTGTGGATATGGATATTTGTATTGGCAAAATAACACAAATCGAGTTATCAACTGGTATTGCTAACAATGGCTAACGATGAACTTGCCTAGAAATTATATTGCTAATGACTAACCTGGCTAGTTGTACTGGAACGTGGTTAACTTGGGTGTGACATCATTCCCAGCGCTGTCAGTCTAATGGAATGCAGCATTAGACTGGCCTTTCCTTACCATTTGGGTACACAGCACTGTATATATGAGAGAACAGCAGCAACCCACAAAGATCTATGCAGAATGTGTCCTTCTGTGGTCTGGATAAGCTGTAATCTGGAACATATTTACATAATCCAAATGAGCAACAGTCCATTTCGAACCATTTAAAGCCTACTCAGTATCTAAATCTTCTGCATGATTAAATATTAAATTTCCAGTAATTGCCGACATACAGTAATGAATGGTCTTAAATAATGCCATGAGAACCGCGGTGACAATCTGCTAAACTAGGCCTTTATTTCAGCGGCACTAAGCAAACAGAAAGGTAAAAGGTGTGTCCGTCATGTGACAGATCATGTGAAGCTCTGTATCGCCCCCCTGAGGTAGGAGTGGGAATAGCAGGCAAAGTCAGACATGAGGTATGTATAGGGGACAAGTATGGGTCAGTTAAGTGTGTGTGTGTTTGACAAACGGCACTGTCTTACTCACAGGCAGCACAGACATCCAGTCTCCCAAATTAATTTCAGCCTTAAAGTTCTCAAAGTAGCAGTTGGGGGGGGGGGGGTGGGCTAGAGTGTTAAGGTGATAACAAGCATTAACATAAAAAGATGCTTTTGAATAGAAGTCAAAATATAAGTGAGATGGCAGCAGTGATGTTATTATAAGAAGCGACACTGGTCCCGGGGCCTGTGTCCATCACGGGGCAGGGTCCCATTCAGCCCTTGACAGCAAACACACCCCAGCTGTCACCCTTTGGCAGGAAGGGACAATCAAACATGACATACGGGCAGCCCTAGGTCCGCATCCATCCCAGGGACAGGAGAGTTTATGGCCCACACGGTCATCACTTAGAAATACTCACACTACATGTGTACACTCACGCCTTTGTACACATATTGGACAGTGACGAAATAGTAATGAGTCAATATTTAAACATATATTTAATGCCCGTATTGCCTACCCTGGATCAAATAAATTATGAAAAGATCGAACCCGCAGGTGGAATGTACCAGAATACACGAGTCTCTGGTGACTCATCCTCCGCGTCTTGCATACAGCTGGAGGTGGGGGTCTTCGGCGAGGGGTCCGACTGCTCCGCATTCCCAGGAGCAGACAGAAAGGCTCACCAGCGACTCTCCCCCCAGCAGCTAGGGGGCGCTGCCTCCTTTTGCTGCTGCTAAAGTACAAAAAGCTACACCAGCAGCCTCCACTGCCCTTTCCAGACACTGACAAAAAAGCCCCATACATTTCATAAATTGCACTCCCGCAAAATTTCCACCACATCACTCTGTATTTCAAGACAAATGCCAGCTCATCTCACTTCCAGATTTTTGAAGTGGTGCCCGTATAATTTAGGGTGTCCTGTCTGTGATTGAATGGGCATGACGTGGCTTGGGATAGTCACTGCTGGTCCTGTTTCAGGAGATGGGGGACTTGGTGGCTCAGATCCAGGGAGAACGATATGGGTCTTCCCTTGAAGATGAATGCAAATGTCTAACCTTCGGTGAATGTCATGTTTATTTTATGAATGCGTGATGGATAATCATAATGACAGGGTATAGTGCTGGGTAGCGTCGTCACCCCCCCCCACCGTTCCCAGGACTGGAGGGTCAGATCCTGCCCCAGTGTCTCTGCCTGTGCGGAGCTCACATGTGCTCCCTGCGTTGGCCATGTACCTTCTGGTTATCTCCCACAATTATGTAGACATGTACTGAGGTGAAATAGCATATTCAAAATGCTCATAGTGCATGGTGTCCAGTATGTGCCCTGTGATGGATTGGCATCTTGTCCATCTGTACCCCAGCACAGTGATTTCCAGGATAGGCTCCAACCACCCCCCCCCCAAAAAAAAATAAAACTTATATTAGATAAGCAGTTAGAAGATGGATGGAGTATAAAGTTTAATAAATAAATTATTAAAGTAACAAATCAAAAAAGGCACTATCAAAAAGGCACTGAAATCACTTTCATTGTTTCTTAAAATCACCATCTTTGTATTTTCTTTTAATAATTAAGAGAGAAAGGTTTACTTAGTCTTTATGTTCCTAAGAAGTAATTTACCTCTCGATTAATGCATATAAAAAGTAATGTTTGAGTATATTTCAAATAATGGATTGTTCCGGATTGAAGAAACCCGACATGACACGTGTTCAGATTGTGGCTTGCCCAGGATTAAATGTACACGTGCCTTTTTCTGTCCCCTTTCTTCGGAGTGACAGCGTCTGGGCCTCAGCTCCATAAGTGGCCCCAGGGTAATTAGCGGGGACGTTAATCAGCCTGATTAGGTTTCCGACGTCACGCCAGTCAGACGGAGTGTCAGCACGCCGGTCATGTGACATCTCGCCTTTCGCCACCCTGATTTACGGCTGAGGCTAATTCAGCAAGAGAGCCGAAGATTCATCCCGATGGATATACTGTTAAATGTGCACAGTCTGGGGGGGTGCTTTGGTGACACCTCCGCACGGACCCGTGGTCCTTAACTACATATTTCAAAGGAGCCTCATTTCCTTAAAAGGGAATGCATAAATGTACAGAGATATGGTGTGCGTGTCATCGCCGCTAATGACATTATGCGCTGATGTAGCGCCATGAGGTTCCGAGGGATGGGCAGCAGGGGGAGTACGTGACGCCCATACCCACTCCCACCTTGCTTCACCTTGGCATGGCGTTGGGGGGAGGGGGGGGGGGGCTCGGGTGGAAGCTGAGGTCACTCTGTGCCTGGCCAATCTGAGTGAAGCATGGAGCGGGAATTGCAAGGGAAATGGTTTGCGGTTTTCCAAAGCAGAGGAATGGAAAGATAAGGCCTGATGGGGAGAAGGAGAAGCTGGCAAGGAGGAGGGGGGAGGGGTATCTCACTCTTGCCTCTTACAGCTCCACGGCCCATCTTTCTCTCCTCGTTACTCCCTCGCTTCCTTGTCCTTCTCTGTGCCTTTGCCACCCCCCTCTTTTCCAGCAGGGAGTCTTTTCTTTTCATTAAGTCACTCCTGGCTTCTGCTCCTGGAAATCAGCCTGCCTGCAAAAGAAGGTACTCAATGCTTATGACCTTATTGGATGGACGGATGTGTAGATGGGCCGAGAAATGATAGATGGATAGATGGATGGATGAGTGGATTAGTGGATGGATGCATGAAAGAATATCATGTTGGAGACGGCGAGGGGAACCTGGATCTCAGAGGGGTTCCTTGGCAGCTATGTAGCTCCTGGCCGCGATCCCACATGTGCAAGGAGACAAGGAGTATGAATTATGGAGGCCAGATGCGTCCCTCCCCAGACGCCATTCCTGTCCCTGCTCGAATGCTAATTCTAAGTGGCGCTGACGAGCCTCAGTGTATCACGGGCGCGTCGTGGGGGTGGAGGTACAGCGTTACCAACTATCAAAGTCACAGGAACACAAAAGCAACACTAAAGGCAGACGGTGGGTCGTCAAGGCGCCTGACACCCAAGGTCCCATTTTCTGGGATATAAAATGTCAGCCTAGCCAGAAGGCCCACCATGAGGTGACCTAGAGCAGCTCTAAAGTCGACTCTTTCTGATCAATAGGAGAGCAATACTGGAGAGGAGAGTGGCCAATAAGGAGCCACTGCAGGCATTTAAGCAACCAGGCCAGGGTGTAGAAGAAATGAGTGGCCCATGTAATCGGATTAACTATGGACCTCTACTCAACCTGACAGAGCCTTTCTGCATCTGCCAAACGTGTACTAAGTGGACAGGGCAGGGAAAGGAGTGGGTGGGGGGGTTGAATCTGAGACCCAGCCAGCTGGCACGGGGCACTGCCACGCGGGGAGCACCTTCAAATAGGCAATGGCAAGAGGCAGACTCCACTACACAGGCATCCATTTCAGATGAGCGCTCACCGCACACACGCTGCTGAAAAAGTGCAATGTCACCAGCTCGTCTCAGTGTGAGAGCACAAGATTAGCCCGGACTTTAGGGAGAAGAAGAGTGACTGACACTGAGCATGACAAGGAAGCATATGCCTGAGAGTCTGCCGCCTTCTTCCCTTTGCAGGCGATCGACAAAGGTGTGTTTGTACATCGATGTGACATGTATACCGATGGCAGTTTAGTGCAGCATTTCTCATCCCAGTCCTTGGGGACCCCTGGACAATCCAAATATTTGCTTCCTCCCAGCTCCCAGCCAATTCCTGAACACCAAATCCCTGGTAAGGGTATGCTGGTTCTCAGGAGGGACTGAAAACGTGGACTGTTTGGGGTCCCCGAGGACTGGCTGCAGGTTGCACAGACCACTTCCACTGTGGACCTGAAGAATTCGCTGGGCAGCCATAACATTACAACCTGTGAGAGGTGAAGTGAATAACACTGATTACCTACGACACCGGTCACTGGTGCTATTATTCAGTACACACAGGTAGTCCTGGTATGCTTGCTCAATTCAGTGATTACAAATCTATTGGTTTATAACAAAATCACCAAATCCATTTGTTTACCATGTGTATCACCTTAGAAACAACCAGTAGTTTTAGGTGAAACAAGTAGTAATAAACTGAAAGTTAATAAGTTCATTCACAAGCAGTCTCATTGGGTGCTTTTTAATTAGTAACACCTTTGGAATAATATCAAACACCAAACATTTGTGTTTAGTATCTCTTTGGGAGCCAATGACTATAACTGCAAAATGGCAAGAACAGAACTGAATGAGACAGGGAAAAAAATTAATTATCACACTTAATAAAAAGAAAATGTCTGTGCGATAGACGTGCAGATATGTTAAACATTGCTTCTCAATGGAATTTTGTTATGAAACCAATAAATCTGTAGCATTTCCTTCAATTAAGCAAGTGTTCCAAGTCATTGTGTGAGTACTGTGTATTGGGCAACTGGACAGTCAGTTCTTAACGTTGATGTGTTGAAAAGCAGGAGAAATGGGCCAGTGTAAGGATCTGAGTGACTTAGACTAGAGCCAAATTATGATGCCTAGATAACTGGGTCAGAGTATCTCCTAAAAAGCAGGTCTTGAGGGGTGCTCCCAGCATGCAGTGGTCAGTACCTACCAAAAGTGGTCCAAGGAAGGCCAACTGGTGAACCAGCAATGGGGTCATGGGCAGCCAAGAATCACTGATATGCCTGGGGACTGAAGGCTACCCATCTGCTCCGATCCCACAGGAGAGCTACTGTAGCAAAATTACTGAAGAGCTTAATGCTAATGCTTAATGCTTGGCTATGATAGAAAGGTGTAAGAGCAAACTATGCATCATAGCTTGCTGTGTGTGGGGCTGCAAAGCTATTGGAAGGTCAGAGTGCCCATGCTGACCAGGATGCATTATGGGAAGGAGGCAAGCCGGCCGGGGCAGTCTGATGCTCTGGTCATTGTTCTGCTGGGGAACCTTGGATTGGTATTCATGTGGATGTTACTTTGACATATACCACCTAGCTAAACACTGCTGCAGACCAAGTACCCCCCTTCATGGCAACAGTATTCCCCAATGGCAGGGACCTCTTTCACCAGGATAGTTGGCCCTGCCACCCTGAAAAATTTTTCAGGAATGGTTTGAAGAACATAAAAACTCCCTAGATCTTAATCTGACCTAATCTGTAGGATGTGTTGGACAAACAAGTCCAATCCATGCAGGCTCCACAATTCATAGGACTTAAAGAATCTGATGCTGATTTCTTGGTGCCCTATACCACAGAACACCTTCAGAGGTCTCGTGGAGTCCATGCCTCGATGGGGCAGGCCTATTGTGTCAGCATAAGGGGGTTCAACACAATATTAGCATACATACCAAATCTAAGCATGTATGTATGCAGGGTAATGGGCAAGAACCAAGACAGCCTGGGTAACGGAGAAGAACTTGACCGGAGGGAAAAAAAACAGGCATCTTTAAGGACAGGTACTTTCAGTGTCTTTATGAGATCAGACAGAAACTGCCTAAAAACCATCATGGTGAATGAGTGTGAACTGAAGGAGTCGATGGGAAGTCAATGGGAAAGCGACTGAGGGAAGAGGGAAGGAGGCAGGGGGTGTGGAGAAGGACGGAGAGAAGAAAGAGTGCGTGAAAGGGCAGAGGAGAGGAAGGCTGCGAGGAACAGAGAGATGTCAAGAGGCAGTCAGCACACATTAGCGGTCTCCCCACAGTACGCAATCAACCGCGCTCACCTCACAGCCCGCAGGCAAAAGAGCCCCACGAGCTAGGGCGGCGTAGGGGGGGGGGGGGCGACATGTCAAACGGCCAGCCGATAGAAGGAACGACTGCGGGGTAATGGCAGGAGCAGGGAGATGGATGAATGGGAGGAATATGAGGGGAGATCATTTATGAGAGGTGACTCGGGTAATCGCAGCAATGGAGAGCAGTGGCCTTGAAGATGAAGATCAGTAAGCATGCGGGAGGGGGTGTGTGAATGTGAATTTTCAGCCATACATCAGGTGGACACTTTACATACCAGTTATTCCTATGCCATTACATTTCATCACAGAAGAAGTTTGGGGTTAATATCCTGTGTACAACAGGAAATGGCCGCATCCAATTCCAGTCCCAAGGCTGAGATCGCAGGGGAGAAAAAGCTGCCATTGCAGCCTCGCATATTCATGCACATATGCAGCCAATTAAGCAGATTAAAAATAGAGAATGTAAACGCAAACTGCTTAAGGTGCAGATGTTCCAGAGAAGCTCAGAGGAGCTCTATGGGGCTGCAGCTCGGCCAGGTTCCTCACCGCGTGAGGATCCCATCTTGGGGTCGCTCTTGCCGCCGCAGCTGGACGTCACCGCATCACAGCTTTCTGGTTCTCGTTTCAGCCTTTCACTCAAGAGCACGGCTCGTGCTTGAGGACTCGGGGAAAAAACACGCAGGCCCTTAACCACTTCGCAGCTTATTCAGCTAAGTGATCTCTCCTTTTTCGTCCATCAAAGCTTTGGGGCGGAATGACAAATGAGCATCGTACCCCTGGCAACGGGCTCCGTATGTGAAGAGATGGAAGCTCTAATGAGCACTACAGAGAAGATAAATGTGTATGTGTGTGGTGGGGGGCAGAGGAAACCAGACAGCTGCAGGTTCGAGTACAGGGTTCAGCTCTGTGGGCCCAAACTGCAGTCTGTAATGCAGTGCTCGCACTCTCTCCGTCTCACACACACACACACACACACACATATTTGTATTCATATCTTTGTGAAGACCGTCCATTCATTTCTTTGGGAAAATCTCTAATCCCAGTGTAATACATATGCATAGATCACTACCCTCACCCCAGCTTTGGCAGGTACATTTTTGGGGTTATACATCTAACACACATAATCACACATCCTTTGAATGAAACGTAAAACCGAAATCATCACTCTCTGAGGTCATAAAAGACCCCTGGGCATCTTTTGGAAGAGTAGGGGTGGTACCCCAGTGGCTAAAATTGCTCACTATCAGATCTGGCCTCCTAATCATCCACTATATCTAACTGGTGGATTCTCTCCTGCACCTTCACCACCTTGTGTGGCTGTCATTGTTTCTGTATATTCTTCAGGTGTCTTGAAAAGCATTGTATAAATGCAACTTTAATTCATTATAAACCACCCTGGATATAAGGGATCATGGTGGCTCACCTGCTGTGGCATGGGTACAGGTACGGAGTCCACCTCGGGCTGCTGTGGACACATGGACTCTAACATGGTCGGGGTGCTGCACCCGGTGTCCTCCTGCCTACTGTGCCTGTGTGTGGGGGGGTGAGTTCACGGCA
Organism: Petrocephalus zakoni; assembly: GCA_026774425.1. Lineage (NCBI taxonomy): Eukaryota > Metazoa > Chordata > Actinopteri > Osteoglossiformes > Mormyridae > Petrocephalus > Petrocephalus zakoni. The sequence goes on from JAODKN010000114.1 coordinate 6,377,399, forward strand.
TAATAAGTGTGTGAGCGTGCATGCATGCGTGCGTGCGTGCGTGCATGGGGGGTGCTCAGCAGTCAGTGACGCACGCGGGCAGGGAGGGGCTCAGCCCACTCTGCAACAGCAGCCTTCAGAAATAGCAAGAGTTTAGCACCCCCTTCCCAAGTCTCTTCTAATTCTGGCCTGTGAAAAGGTAGTCAGAAGGGTGGAGGCTATAACTGAACCTTTGAGGCCTCGTCTTGTCAAGTTTGGCATGGAGCTGCTCCTCATGTAGAATCCAAATTGCAGGAAGTTGCCTGACTGGTGTCACATTTTTAACAATGTTGGGGCTGGAAAGGGGCTGTAACTTTGAAAGCCATGTCACGAGGAATCAGGTGCTGAGTCACTAAGCACACCAGGCTTCAGCGGATGCTCTGCCTGCATATCAGACACATGCGCCCGCATGGAGGAAGACACTTAGATTGTCACATTTATGGGAAACGCACCTGCAAATTTACACAGCTTACACTATTTGCTGTGGATTCATTTATCTTGCATTTGTTCAGCACAGCATTTTATTTAAGTTCCTGCTGCAATGAGCTTAAGTATAAAACACACACACGCTCACGCACACAATCACACTCATACTGACACACAACGAGCTCCCTGCTTTGCATGAATAAACAGCCACAGCTATGGTACAATGTCAGCAAACTGCAATGGAAAAATAAATGACGCTTTTAAAAAAGCGTTTACACCCCCCCCTACACACACACACACCACAGCCAACACACCCTGGTACAAATTGCAGTGTTTACATCAGGATCCGGATTAATGCATCCTTTACTGGACAAGAAGCTATCGAGTGAACAAATTGCTGAAATGCATTCTAGAGGATAAGTTCCTTTCTTAGTAGTAGTTAGCATTTTAGAAATAAAAGAAATTGCCAACTCGCAGCTGAGATTAGTATGCGATCAATGTATTAGCGTTTTAATCAGTGGAACACGATTAGAAATTAAGCATTGAAATGTATTTTTAAAAGACAGGACATATAATTTTATACATATTCTCATCATGGATAAAAATGTGTTACTTTTGTTGAGTAAATTAACTGATTTTTATTGTTGCTTATTACTATTTCTCTTGCCATCACAAACTGAGGAAGCATTTAAAAGACACTGGGCTGACCCTGTGCTATGACCCCCCAGCTTGCACTCACCTGCGTATTTGCCAGAGCGGCTCACGGAGATCAGAATGGGGCAGGCGGAGAGAGAACTTATAGATGATCAATAAAGTAACATCAATCCATTCCATTCTGTTCTATTCTATTCTATTCTATTCTAAAACTACTGAATATGAGGGCAGGCAGGTCCTGGACTACAAAAAAAGACTTCTTGGGGGCTGGAGGACAGGAATGAGAACAGCTGGATTAATACTTTGAGTAAATCCTGAATTCAGACACAGCAGGCATAGGTTCAGATACAGTCTAAAGTCTACAATATAAACATTGGAGAAAGTAAATTCGGACTGGCTCCTCATGTCTCACTGAATAAGGCAATTAAACTAAATACGTATAGCTGTGTAAATAGGCACTCAGGCTTTCATGGCAAGCAGCTCCTGCTGAGAAACGAACCATCTCATAGAGAGTGGATGCAGTGATGCATGGGCACGCTTTAGCATAGCACATTATAAAGGAAAATAAACCACAGGCTAGAGACACGGGACGAAAAACTGATCAGGGAAACTGTTTGAGTTCAGGTTCTACATTAACCGGCACAACATATTTCCATAATCAAAGAGTACTTCAATTCAGTTAAAAGACCATGATTTTTGTAATGTGAAAGACATGAAAACAACAGACAGAAGAACACGTTATTCCACAATGCATGGCTTTTGTCGAATTTCCACCCAGACAGGTGACCAGGGCTACAATTACACCATGGCAGGAAAGCTGATTGGTTGATGTGCGACCCCAGCTCTGTCCCCTCAGCCTATGACCACTTCTTCCACTGCAAGCCTATTTAGCTGTTGTCAGTTCACCTTCCAAGGCTCCTGCTGTTCTGACTGCAGGATTCAGCTGACTGGCTCAGTACTGAAAGTAGGGCTCAGACCCCCCTCCCACTAACACCAGCAAGTCCCCCTTCATCATCTGGGGTGTGATTAACGCCCCATGACACCCACATATGACTCACTCCTGGGGCCTGTCATTACCCGTGTCCTGCATTGAATCCTGGGAGCCTGACCTTCTAAAATGAGCTCTAAAAGAAACCGAAAGACTTCCCTGCTAAAAATGACGACAACTGGGGACTATTTAGTTCCCCAAATAGAATGAAGTGTGATCAGTTTTTTAAGGTGTAGGGCATTGAAACTGAAACTTACCTCTGCATAAACCCAGCCGCCTTGTGAAATTTATGAGACGCTTGGATCCATCAGCGTGGAAAAGCTGCCCAGAGCCGGGGAGGAATCAGTCATACACATTCTCCCATATGTTCCCTTCCAGACCAGGTCGCAGGATGCATGGGGCACAATGCAGGGTCGGGCTCAGACAGAGTGCCGATCCATTAATGTACACTGGGCAGCAAGTCCAATCTCACTCACCAGTCTACCCATAAGCTATAATGCATTAGAGACTCCATACTGTACCTGTTCCTGGAAGCATTTTGACAAACTCGATTCTTTTTAGCCATCTCAAATTCTTATACCGTTTTTTTTTTTTTTACTGAAAAAAGTCATTTATAAGGCATTTTAAATCAAAGTAATATAAGTTGTTTGCAGTTTTGGCCATCCATCCAACTGCCCCCCCCCACTGTTGTTGATTGTGTGAAAGATGCTATATAAATTATTAATTTATTATGATTAATTATTACTACTACTACTACTGCTACTACTACTACCACCACCACCACCACCACCTCATGAGAGTCAAACTTACTGCCACAAATCTAACTGCTTAAAAATATTTGCCGCCCACCGCTTGTGTGGAGCCTGCAAACCCTTGCCTGTGTAGACAAATATTTCTCTTAGTACTAACTGACATTCAGAATTTTAGAAACTAGGGAGAGTCTGGTGAACCCCTTGGAAAAACACCCCCCTGGCAATCAGCCACCAGCATAATTCAAGTGAATGTATGAGGGAATGATGCATGATGGGTAATGCAAGGTTTGACAGAGAGAACAATGAGACCAGCATGCACCCGAATGAGACATCTACAAGGACGCCGCTTTTGATAGATGGAACTGGCATATAATATCATGTGACCTGAAATGCCGATGGCAGACTACGCGTGGATGGAAATCACAAAGGGAAAATGCTGCAAGCAGCTCTGGACAGAAATACCTGTTGAGCAAAACACAGCATGGCAGTGGGACCAAATTATAATGCAAAGCAGAATGTGTAATCTGAAATATCAGAGGGGGAAAGGGAAACAAAGACATGATTAAGGCAGAGAGCAGAAGGTGGGGGTTGTATCTGTCCTCCTCATCAGGAACAAAGCAGATGCAGATCTTACAGAGCTGCTGGACCTCTGGGTCCCCCACATACCAGAAACCACGGCTTTTGCTATCGCATGGCTGCTAGAGGAGCCCCCAACTTGGCAGAGGGTTGTAGCGGACCAAACTATGGCTCTCCGGGACCCACAAACCCTCCACATTTTTGCTCCCTCTCAACACCCTACTGGCAGGGAGCAAAAATGTAAACTGTCTGCGGGTCCCTGAGGACTGGATCGGGAAGCACCATGCAGGATCTCACACACACAAACACACACACACACAGTCTCGCTTCATTTCTATGGGGAAAAACCCAAATCCCAATCACGACACCCTTAGCCCCAACCCAGCCCTAACCGTAGCCATAAGTAACCAACCCAAATGCAAGACTGTTGGCATTTTTAGTTTTTTGATTGCATTCACAGATTTTTATGAAATTGAGGTTATCCAAATGGGAACAAAGATGTCCCCAAAAGTAGGAAATTTAACACACTCTGGGGATATATTGGTCCTCAAATGCGATCTGTGCAAACCCACCCCACACACACACACACACACACATATACACACACACACAGACTCCAAGCAATCCCACTAACAAGGTTAAAGGGAAGGCCAGCATTCTGAGTTTTATGGCTTGGAAAGTTGGAAACCTCAAGATAATTTATAGGCCTGGGCCTAGAGCAATCTGGTACCCCTAGCCTGAAGGGGGGTGCAAACTTATGTACTGATAAGAGTACTCCAGAGACTCCATCCACAATCACGTAAACTCCCTTTCATTCCATTTGATAATCTAATCTGCCCTTTTCATCTGTTTTATAACTTGCGCTTTCAAGACGGAAGGTTTTGCTGTGTAGAACGGTATTTCCCTTTAAGGGTACCCTAGTAAATTTAGTCACTGCATATCCGTATTACAACCTCTTTGTTAATTTTATGCTGTTATTTGTTTGATATTATGTGTAATATCTGTCGTGTGTTAGGTGTAGTGTTAGGAAAAATACATATAAGTCATTACATGCACAATGGTTGAATGGGTTGTCATAATATGCCATATTCTCCCTACATCTCCATTGCAGTTATTTTTTGTAAATGTGTCCTGAATTGATGAATTTCTCTCAGATGAATCTTGATGTTCACTGATAGAGGCGAATGATTGAAGTGTTAGAATGGCCAATGATTAACCAGTTCTCTAAAATAACTGAGAGGGGGATCTCATGATATTTTGGGAGAACAACCAGGTGCTCAATCATTCAAACATTTCATAGAGACAACAGGTAATCCAACAATGTGCACTGTACTGTAATACTGTATACTTCATATTATAGTATTACACTTGCACTTCATAGTATACAGTTTATGTGTTACAGTATATGTAACTCTGTACTGCTGAAACTGATTAAGAAAGAAAATATAACTGTGCACTTTCAATCATCAAAATCTTAGCTATAGTCTACATCTGAAAACAGGGAGTGCAGTGTTATTTTGACAACATGGCTAAGCATTCTGGCCATCTTCTACATGAATAGTGACACAGTGACACAAGGACTTGTCATTCTGGTGGCACAGACAAGTTTAGCGACATAAATATTTACTTCGGATGGATAAACTAAGGATTCTGAGAAAGTCACAGGCTTTTGTAGGTAATCCATTATGTGGTGCCATTTGTACAAATTGTTTCAAGAAATACACTTACTGTTTTGCAAATGTTAAGGATGATTCAGGAAATATACCAAAGCAATTGAGAAACACCGTGTCATGCCATGGTGTTCAAATTGGCCAAAAGCAGAATTTGACAGAAAAAAAAATTCTGATTAAAATGTTGCTGCGCTGATTTTCTCGCAAAGTTGAACTGCTGGCATTGATCCAACCAGTTAGACAATTCCAGTAACACTTCCTACAGATGCTCATTAAAAATGGCTGATCGTCAGAATCCGTGCATCATAGCCAATGGGAGCCCAGCAGGCCAAAAACTCAACTCCAGCCATGGTCTGCATGACTAGTGTACCTGCTCAAGCGTCCTGGACACTTATGGGGAGGGGGGGAGTGAAAAGGATGAATGAAGAGATGGTAGGGATTGTAAGGGATTCAGCCATATTTAAAATGAAGGGATAGTAGCAGATGCTGGACATGACAAAGTCCTGACGTCAGCTGAGACTGAACCCGCTCTCGATAGCCTGAGCTCTATCCCCCGTCTCTATGGATTCCCCACCTGGCCCTCTTCCTTGGTCATGAGGCCCATTCTGGCAGTCTGACCCAGCTCCCTGTCCTCCCCGTCATCTGCCTGCCGTCTGGCCCTAAAACCCCCAGCCGCCACCACTAGCCCACTTTCCCCTTTCAATCAGCTCAGTTTCATATCCTATCGATCTTCCCATCTTTAGTCTCAATCAATCCAGCCCCCCCCCGCCCGCCCCCACCCTGGCCATTCGTTCATTGTGCTCTCTCTCTGACCTGATTTCTGTATAACAGCTCGTTAATCAGCTGCATAGCGCAGGAGACACTGGGAGCACGAAGCATCTAATTAAAAGGCTCTGTTGAGTAAGGACCGGTCTCAGTAACAAGGAGCTACACTTTTTTCTCCTTCCACAGGCCCATCCACTTGTAACCAACATCACAGTTTGGCTACCAGAGGTAAGATCTACAAGGCTGGCTTTGCTCCACTTCACTCACTATACCGTCCCATCATGCCACAAGCTCCAAATGAGCTGCACAATGGTGCCACCTGGTGGGTGGTGCAAGAACTTCCAGTGGATAACAATTCCTCTTCCTTCTCCGACGACGTCCTCGCCTATTGTAATCTTGGAGCATTTTCAAGTGATGGATAACTTGGAAAGAACGAAGTGCTACAAGATTTATCAGATAGACATTTCAACATAAACTTCAAACTTCATAGCTCCTCTGCAGTGGGCATAATCGAGTACTGATGCACGTCTAATTTGACCTTGTTTTTGGGGAGCGGTTTTAACAAATGAGGAAAACACTGAACGGCAGAACAACAAGAACTCCATGACCACAGAAATGGAAGCTACGAAACAGAAACGAGCAAGGGATGGAATTTTAAGTCCTACTGTAGTGATCTTCCATGCCCTATTAAACACATATCCGAGCTAGGCCCACTAGATTCAGAACACAGCAAAACAAAAAGCGCTGCCCTTAAAACCACTGCCCGGATCTTTAATCCGTTTAGCCATCCTGACTCACCAAACACAAGCCGTCCATGTGGAGCAGATTTTAGGATTAATCAGGATGCAGATCCATGCGTCTCACAGTGGAGATCCAGGAGGAAAGGAGTTACAGGCAGGAGGTGTGAGGGGGACGGAAGAGACGCCACAAAATACATATTAAACATGTCAGTCAACTATAGCCTGGGACAGCTGCATGGACCACTGAGAGCAACATCGTCCAGACATTCAACGTTATTATGACCTTCGCACTGCATCCAAGCTCATGCTTCTTTGCAGAGCTAAGCTCTCATTTCAGCCCTAATTCCCTGCATGACACACATTATAGGTGGTACAGCCGGTCTCTCCCTTGGGGAGTCAATAACTGTTTATGCTATATTGACTCCAGATAACCAGAGGGAGGATTTGATGGATAAGTGAGGCACCCCATTTGATAAACGGCTCAAGAAAGGCATCAAAAAAGCAATAATGTGTTTCTGACTCCTCCAGACTATCTTACAAAAACATGTCTGTTCTCCCTGCATGGGTCACACGTTTGCTGAACTGACACCCATCTACACTTCACATGTCATACGATATTTCATCCTGGTCCCTTTAGTCCCAGGGGGCCTGTTTGGACCAGTGTACTGCATCAGCACAGCATGTTCTTGATGGCAGTATCTCCCTCTGTGGAACCCTCTTCCTCCAGTTATTACGATCTTGTAAGGATGTGCATTTATTTATTTAGCAGACGCTTTTATCCAAAGCAGCAGATGACCCTGAAAGGGCCAGGTCAGCCAGTCCCTGGAGTAGCCGGAGGTTAAGGGCCTCGCTCCAGAGCCCAACAGTGGGATCACTCTGAACCGGCGACCTTCCGACCACAGGCACGGCAGCTTAACCTGCAGCCCCCCCCCCCACTACAGACTGCTTGAGGACATTCTGCTGCTTTCTGGCCATATTTACGGGCGAGGGGGCGCAGTGGTTTGCACTGGTGCCTCATACATTCAGGACTGGGTTCGAGTCTCTGCCGTAGCTCCAAGTGTGGAGTCTCTGTGTTCTCCATGTCATCATGGGGCTGCCTCTGGGTACTCCAGCCCCCCTACCCACAGTCCAAAAACATGCTGAGGTTAGTTGAAGCTACCAAATTGCCCATAGGTACGCATGTGTGAGTGAACTGTGTGTGAGTGTGCCCCCCCCCCAACCCTGAGCAGGACAAGCGATTACAGAAAATGGGCTGCCTTTCACCCCAGCCTACTCATAGAACGTCGCTGTACATGTAAAGTCAAACTCTGCTCACTTTGTGTGTCTAACCTTTGTACTTATCATGCACAAATTCACATCATGCAAATATTCCCAGAAAATCTTATACAGTTTATTAGTTATTTGTTATTTTTTGTAGATATTCACACTCACAGTAATACTGTGGATTTTTTCCCGCAAACGTTCCTCAATCAGCAGCTTATTAGTTACCTAAGAAGATGCACAGTGCTCTCCGTAAAATGAAACAAAACCCCATGACACATTCACCTACCCCATTTGAGAGGAGGAGTAATAGTAATAGAGTGGCTGACACGCTTTGAAATGTTTCTACACATTTCTGTGCACGTTCACCCTGTAAACAGAGTTAAGGATGGCGATAATATTTCTTTACTTGTAGAGGTCTTCGAATAAAAAAATAGCAATGTAGTGGTTTCTGAAGGTAGAGGTCTGTCAGTGTTAAAATTGACACCATTAATATGAACATGAACACGGAGAATGAAGAGGGTCAGCTCTGTCACAAATTAAAAAAACACAGTTGCAGGCAGTGTTCTGAGAAGCCCTGTGGAAGACTCAAAGTCTGAAATAACACTTCATCTCCAAGAGCAGTGATTCCCAGCCTGGTCCTTGGGGACCTACAGACATTCAGCTCGGAGATAGCAAAATCGTGGACCGGCTCTAGGTCCCCGAGGACCAGATTGGGAAACACTGTCCAAGTGGGATATGAGGAACCAGAAGAGTCTCCCCGACCTTGACACACATGGGGGCTGAGCCGAAATGCCGTCTCGCCACAAAAGAGGTGATCAGAGGTGTTGGGGAGTAACAGGTGCACCACAATGGTGTTAGTACTGGGGTCCAAACTGTCCTGGGCAAAGGCACCAATGAATTTAATTTACAAAAACAAACATAAAAAAGTTCTGCATTGATAGGCTTAATATATTAAAAAAAATAAACAGTTTAGGAGAACTACTTGGCTTCAGTGAAGATTGATGAGTCATGAGAAGACTGAACAATAAAAAGCATGTAAGAGTCACTGGAGTATCTAATTGCACTTTCCAAACACCAATTCAGCAGAAACCACCTTTTCCCTGTAGCCCAGAAGCCACCTACAATCTCACAGTCGCAGAGCAGATGGCGTGGTGTCAGTAGGTGACTCTTGCAATGGTGATCTGCAGCGGTGACCACATTTAGAAGATTTTTTTGGATATTGTGGTCCTCATCCTGATAGCCACAATTCCTAGGAAGAACCATAATTCATCTTCCGCTAAGCTAGCTACGAAATATGCTGGGATGGATGAAAGAACATGAGAATCATCACGGAAAGCACAAAAAATGAGGCAGAGGACTGGTACGAGAAGGCTCTGGAGTCCACCTTATGCCTAAGGCTCTCTGCTCAGGGCCGTTCTATGGTGAAATTTGTGGCTTAGCATTCCCTTCTGTCTGGGCAGTGACCAACAGGTAAGGCCGTGGAGGGGGGGTGGGTGAGGCCTACGGGGCGAGGTTTCTCGTGGACTGATTAGGTCTCTGTCTCTGTCGAATTTCCGTTTCATCATCCTGGAAACAAGAACAGTGTTTTGGGATCACTGTGTTATTCAGCCTTGCACCATTCTCAGGTTTACCTGCATGAATATTGTAACTTGGTGCACAAGATAAGTTTCATTTAGGAGTTTGGGGTTGGGCAAGGGGAGTGGCTTACTGAGTCTATGGTCTCCTCCCCCTCTGTGTGCTCGCTGTAGTGATTGGACAGCTCTATATCGGACAGGGGGCTCTCCACTGCCTCTTCCTCATAGTCAGTTTGGTAATCTGACTCCTCTGGGGGGGGGGATCAGAGAGTCAAGGAGGAAAACAGAAGAAAATGGAAAACAGAAGGAAAAGAGTGAAAATAAGGGGAGCGTGATGTGACAGAGATACAACACAAATAAGCACCCCAAAGTCCTCCGTGCCCGTGCGTCACTCACCATCCACGAGAGCCTGTTTCACTGGCTCAATGCGGGACACAATTTCCGCCAGGTCAGTGAAGGAGGCGTTGGGACACGTCACCACCTGCAGGGCAGAGAAAGGCGCCCCGTAATATTGACTGGCCCTCCTCGATCAAACACTGACAGCCGGCACAGCTGGGGACACAGCCCCAGGCACCGAACCCCGATGTTGCCACAGTAGCAGTGCAAACTCACGCCCCATTCCCGCCCAAACACACTCACGTCGTTACTCTTGGTGTTGCGGAAATCCTCCTGGTGCCGGTCCTTCAGCATCTTCTCCACCACGCCGCTGCGGCACCACACGTCAAACACAGTCTTGCCGTGCTGGTAGCCCACCTCCTGAGGGGTGAGTGGGTACAGTGTCATGAGTGTCGTCACAAGGAGTCGGCTGGAGCCGGCGGTGAGACGTAGGGCATGGGCACCACAACCCACAGTAGGCGGGACTACCATATGCTATCAATCAACCAATGGGAATCAACAACAGCCAACCAGTTAAACCAATCACAGAGTAGCAGCACACGGAAATCCCACCCACCCCATGTATGAAAGCCCATATCTACTGTCTGTTGTGGTAACCAGCAAGGCGCACGAGGGCAGGGACACGCACGGCGATCTCGTCGAACTTGCCGAACTCCAGCGTTCGGTAGCGGTTGATGGGCGGCCGGATGTACTCGCAGTAATCGCTGTTCTTAACCACCTCCAGATGCCGCACACAGCAGACATAGGCCAGACGCGTCTGGATCTCCGCCATGTTCAGCACCTGCCAGTCACGTGACGGCTTTAATGTTTATGTGCCAGCAGGGGCTCGTCACCAATAATAATAATAGCAATAACTCAAGTCCCAGCGGGGGACCCTGGAACTGCATACCAGAGCCAGTTACTTTGATTAACGTTAATGCGATTTGCAGGAATGCTAGGGGGTCTAGTGTAACAGCACTTATTAATAGATCTCGATAGACACTGAAGAATGAACTGAACCCTCCCCCATGTAACTCCCCACCTTCACTTTCTTGGCCAGGGGGTTGAAACGTTTCCAAAGGAGCCACCAGCCAGACAGGGAGTCACCGTAGTTGGTGAGGTGTGTCTCATCCTGGCTTCCTACGTCGATGGCGATCACCACCTTGGCGCCCATGGACCTCGCCACATCCGCTGCATATGGAGGAGGGGCAAGATGCCTCTCAGAATGTCCATGCAGAAGCTTGGTTTTGTTCAACATCAGTCTGTAAACCTTGGTCCCTCTACTTAACCTTCGGTGCTTTTATAAGCTATTTATTTATTTCTTATTTATTTATTTTTACATGCACTTCGCACCAGAGGTGTCAAGTTCAGGTCCAGAAAGTAAAAATCCAGACCAAGATTTTGTTTCAACCACCCAGTTAATAATAAAGAGTCACATTCACAAAGAACTCAGCTGGTTTGCTGAAACAAAATCCTGGTCTGGATTTGTACTGTCTGGACCTGAATTTCCCATTTCTGATTATGGATTAGATTTCAGGTACTTGGGGGGGTGTGAAGGGTGCTGACCTGGCAGGTTGTTGATATAACCGCCGTCCATGAGTAGGTGCCCATCCTTTGGGTCACAGAGGGGAGGTAGGTAGCCTGAAAGGGACATGCTGGCACGCACGTACCTCCACAGGGAGCCTGGGAAATGGAGTCACATGGCTGTAACCCTGTCGTAAGTCTGCATCCCCTTTTGGGGGGAATGCCATGGGATGATCAGATGGACCTATTAAGTTCTGAGGGTAACCTCTACCAAGTTGTTCATTGTCTACACACTCCCTCAGGCCAGATGGTGAAGGTGTGTAACACCCCAGGGGCAGGCCGGGCTGATTGACGCACCATCAGTGTGCACTCTCATGGTGGAGGCTGAGATGTCTGTGGTGATGTTGAAGTAGGGGATCCACAGGTCCTGGAGAGGAACACAGCCATGAGGACACCACCTACAGGCAGATTAAATGTACCCCAGTGGGTACAGAATCCACTTTCTCAGTAAGAAACACGCAAATGAGGCGTGAACAATAGGCAGCACGAGGATTGGGGTACAGGTTTCTAACTGCCTTCACCTCGATCTGCTTGCTCTGGAAGACGTTGGAGATCCCGGAGTTGAAGGCCGCCCCAGAGAACATGGAGGTAACAGGATAGGTGAGGTCCAGTACCTTCTTGAAGACTGAGGTCATTTCCTGAGGGCAGATACTGAACTGAATACATGTGATGGGGACCCTGTCTGCATGGAATGCTACCTCGACCCGAGACTCACATACCATTGCCCATTCCCGTGCCCGGACCCTCATGCGGCTGTAGCTGCGGTCCTCTGCGTAGAGCGCCCCCATCAGGGACCCAATGGAAGTGCCACCCACCAGGTCAATGGGGATCCCAGCCTCTTTCAGAGCACGGATTATGCCCACTTGGGAACAGCCCCTAAGAAAGTGGGCCAGGGTGGATTAGGCAGGGCCAACAAAACATAAAGGACAAAGATATTCTTCATGTCAGACATTTTTAAACATACTATTTAAAATCAGCAACTGCCACTCGCCTGCTCCTATCCACTACAGGCTGGACCTGGAGAAACACTGCTCAGCATACCTACGCACTAGCACTGCATAGTCACACATGGTAAATGGTCAGACATGACAGTTAGGAGAGAGAGAGGGGGAGAGAGGAAGAGAGAGAAAGGAGCATACACACCTGGATCAACTGCCCGAGAAAGACCAAGAAAAGGACAGAAGAGGAAGAGTGTTAGAAGAAGGAGAGAAATGGGGCAAAACAGAGCTGAGAGGCCGGATCCAGGCAGCCGGACCCGGCCTGAAGCAGCTCCGGGGGGCATACCAACTGGGTCAGTACTGCTGCTCATACAGGATGCAGAGGACCAGCCCCAGAAGCAGGGAATGTCATGGCAGGCCCGTTTTGGCCCTCACACAATAATTCAAATAGGAACATTGCCATCGGACACATTTTACAAGGAATACTAAGAATCGACAGAAGGTTCTAGAAGATGGGTTGTCGTGCAATGGCCTATTGGGGGAAGCTGAGCAGGGACTGGGTGGGAAAGACGGCTGATGCGTGATACCTGGCCCCGCCTCCCCCCAGCACCAGTGCAATGGTGTTGCCCGTCAGGACTCGAGCCAACCGGGAGAAGTCTGAGTGGCGGTCTGGTGGCTTCTGGAAGACACGCTGGTACATCTCCCTCTGAGGAACACACACGTGACACACACACACACACACACACACACACACACACACACACAGACACATACAAGGATAAATTCAGAGTATGCAGCTGTAAGACCAAATGATGACAACTGGCCAAGGATTGGGGTGTGGCTATGGTGGGAGGGGTGGGACTGCAGGGAGTGGCCATGATGAGAGGGTGGGACTGCAGGGAGTGGCCATGATGAGAGGGTGGGGGTGTGTGGGCATGGCCATGATGAGAGGGTGGGGGTGTGTGGGCATGGCCATGATGAGAGGGGTGTGACTTGGGTGGGTCCATGATGAGGGGGCAGGTCTGGGGGCTTGGTCAGCCGCAGCAGGAGGTTACCAGTTTGGGCAGACTCCGCTTGGTGAACACCCTCCGAGGGCAGGACAGGTGCAGATGCCTGGAGATCCAGCTGCGCATGTTTAGCCAGTCCACGGTACCCTGTGGGGGTGGCCCATCCTCGCGGTGCAGCAAGACCAGCTGCTTTTGGGCCCTCACTGCACTGCCCTCCAGCATGCGCTCCAGCTGAGGGGAGACACGCCAAACGGGACTCTGCACTCTGCCTCTGGCTGCCCTGGCCTGAGTCACTCGATAGCCAGACTCCGGGGGACGTGTGCATGCACATCCATCTCCTCCACATGACATTACAGGACAATCTATGGCTCCTCATAGAAATCCATTGGCAACCTGGCGCTCAATCAATAGAGCGCTGTGATGACTTCAGAAAGGTCATGGGTTCAAATCCCATTGAGCACACAAATTGTGATTCTTCACTCTACTGAAAGTGGCTTTGCATAAAGGCTCAAATTTGATTTTTTAAATGGAATGAGCCCTCAGAGAGCCTTTCCCCTCTTTCAGCCCTAAAGATGGCCCATAACACAGTAATTCTGTAAGATAAATTAGCATACAGGTACTCCTTACCTGTCAGCAGATTGACACTGATAATCTCCAAACCCTGAAGCTGACAAGACCTGCATCCGGTATTTCCGAGACAGACAGAAGGACGAGCCCTCACAGCCCTCACCTCCCCCACGCTGGGATCCTGCTCGCCGAGACCCACAATGATGATGCAGTCGGCCTGCCGGATGCAGCGCTGGGTCCAGGGCGTGAGGGAGCCGTCGGACTGGTAGAGCACGATGCGGTGGATGTCCTCCTGCTGACCCAGCCAGCTGGACAGACGGTACTCATGGACACTGTGCCGGGAGCAGGTTGGGGGGCATCAGGTGGATACCCTCACATTCAGGGTTCATCATGAGCTAAATGGGAGGCCAAAGCAGATGGAAGGGGGAGGGGGGACACTGAATGCATTACTGACTTGTCTAGTGCTGCAGCTCCCAGGCGCTGTTTGATGATGTCACTGGTCAGGAGCAGGGTGGGTCCTGGAACAGTGCAGGGGGGAGATGACAAAATCACAATGATGTTTACGGGGCAAACACAGCATACATTTGACAGTACTCTTATTAAGACAAAATATTTAAAGACTTATTTAAAGACAAGGTAGGTATTCCTATAAGGGAACACGCTAATTTAAATAAACGTATATTGATCAATTTCTAAGATGATTTAGTACATTTCCTGATAGTCTAGTCCGGCATTTCCCCATTCAGTCTTTGGGGACCCACAGTCCGAGCTCCCTGCTAGATCGTCCACAATTTGGCTCCTACCGGGAGCTGGAAGGAGCACAAACATGGACTGTCTGTGGGTTCCCGAAGACCGGATTGGGAAACGCTGGTCTAGGCTGTACTCCGGAAAGCAGGCCGGATCGCTAATGATAATAATGAGATGACATGGCTGACCGATGGCACTGAGCGCGTGCTGCAGCTCCAGGGTGAAGGCGGTCAGGGGAACCTCATCAGAAACGGGCAGGATGGAGACGGTGGACAGGTTGGAGGCAGGGTTCCCAATGTCCCACTTACTCCCTGGGGTGTGGAGGGCAAGGCTGCGGGCTGAGGATACATACATGGGTGGGGTGAGGCACACACACGTACACACACACTCTGATAAAAAGATCCCCACCTGTGTGTGCGGGAGGGTATCAGAAACACACATGCAAATACAAACACGCGTACAGTGATACCTGCACACACACAAACAAACGCACACAAACTGTCGCTATGGTGCAGTTTAAGCGAAGCTCAGGCACACAGTGACAAGTGACAAGGGAATGAACACATTTTCTTAATATTAAAACAAAAACATTTATACGTTATTGACCTTTTTGGGAATACCAAAAAACCTGAACGAAAACCTGAAAAAGAGACAAAGACAGACCTGTCAGAGGACCATTAACCTGCTGTAGGATCTTCTGACCGAGCAGATGGATCAGTCTTGTCACCACCTAGACCAGAAGGAGACAGAATAAGCTGGGGGGTGAGGAGGGGGGGCACCGCAGGATGTCGGCGTACGGACACCTGCCCCATCCAGTACACGAGGGGTGGTGCTCACCTGCGGGTACCTCCTCTTAATGGAGCTGAGGGCACCTTCCGGGAGCTTTGCCAGCTCCGAGTCGCGGACTGCATGCACCGTGGTAGCCCGGTTCTGGTGGGTCAAGGCTTCCACCTGAGAATGCAGAATGACAGCTGTTACACTGGACCTAAGCACGGCGGCCAGGTACAAACAGCACCCCCATTATTATCTGCATTATTATTATTATCAGTTTGCGTTAAAAACAGACTTTGCTGGGCATGTGGTCACCGTGGTAACGCAGCCATCGTCGTGTTGGTCACGCATGGATTTTTCCAGGAACCTCTCTTCATAAAGGCCGTCATTAATGCTGACGTTTCCACTCCGGGTTTCGAAAAGGCATTCAGGCATACTGCGAATGACGTGCGACAGGCCTGCTTCTATTGTGCGACCAGTGTAAGGGGCGATGGGGTGGGCACACAACAGGCCCGTATCCTAAAATGAGTCTCCGGGGTCAGTAACCATAGTGTCCACATGGGGAGGTATTCTTAGCAGTCACCATGGCGATGCCGGATGTCACGGAGATCGTGGAATAAACACGCGCAGACTATTTTGGGGGACTGCGTGTACTGACTGCCTGATCCGCCCTCCCTGCATACACAGCCATGCTGCAGCCCTCCCCTGGAACACGAGGCCCTCACCACTCCGATGAGGTCGCCCCGGCCGTACTCCCCCGTCAGCTCCTTCTTGCCGTCCTCCTTGAGGATGACAGAGCGCAGCCGACCGTTCAGGACGATGAAGGTGCTGTCCGACTTGTCCCCTTGCCTGATGGGGAGAGGCAGGGGCTGAAACCCGTACTCGGCTCTCGGGAGAGGCTGCCTCATTCGGGTACAACCACACCAGTGTGTGCTGAGGCTGCATCCACTGTAAATATCAGCCTCACACACTGAGACACAATCGGACTACACAGTCTGAAATAAGTATATTGCACTCACAGGTTCACGGGATTAATCTTAAATATCAGTATTTTCCTGTCAGTGTCCTAAAAAAGCCATCTAGGGAGGAAATATTTGGACACATCAGAGAAGCTGTGACTCAGGTCATGCGTGGTGGGTGTTTCTGATGTCCTAGTCACCCCATGTACCTGTAGACAGCCCGGCCGGCTTCCACGGCCATCCAGTCCAAGGCGAAGTCAATCTGCCGCACGAAGGGGGACATCCGACGCACCACTGTGTGGGCCACGTTCAGCACCACGCTGGGCTCCGCCCGCATGATCCTGTCGATCAAGATCCTTAACCACTGCACGTGAAGTTCATACACTCTCATAAAGAGGTCAAGATCTGCTAAACACAGCTAAGATTCCCCTGATATTGTTCCTCCCTGACACAGCAGCAAGGCCTGAACACGCACTCGTAGAAGTGGCTCTTGGAGATGGAGAGGAAGGTGCAGTCACGGTGGGCGCGCACGGTGAAGATGAGCGGCTCGCCCGTCAGCACGGCCAGCTGGCCCACCAGCTCGCCCGGGTGTGTGAGGAACAGGCACATGTCCTCCTCGCGGTCGATCATGCGCTGGTACACGTGCAGGAGGCCTGAGATCACGAACTGCACGCTCACGTCCTGGAGAGAATGTTCACGGCGGTCAAATACACACACACACACACACACACACACACACACACACATACACAAAGGTGTTAGACTGAGACTGATGACAATCTACAGCTTCTACTGTATCCACACTAAGAAATTAGAAATTAAACTAAAGTATTCAAGGTCCCTTTAAACTGAACATGGGATAATCAACTATCTATTCTAAGGGTTTTCAACCCAGAGTCCCCGGGCTGGTACCAGTCCATGGACAGTATTCCACTAGGCCAAGAATGCTAAGGGTGTTGCGGTGGGGTTACTTGATTCCCAAAAAATAGGTTAACAAGTTAAACTTATAACATCACCAACTGATCCACCCCCCCCCCCATTCTTTTTAACAGCCTGTGACATTTTTGTACGATGTACACCAGTCCATGGACTTCAGAAGGCTGGGGACCCCTTATCCACTGAATACACTGACTGACACGTAACAAACACGCTGACTTCAACATCAGCTCAGCAGGTACACCGGGCTCACGGGCAAGGTCACCTGGTCACCCTGCTGGGCCACCACAGATCCGGCTTTGACTTGGTGCAGTGTCACTCTGCCCTCTAGAAGGCCGGGGTCCTGGAGCGCAAGAAGAAACAAGAGCGCGGGAGAAAAGCAGGACAGGCTAGATGCCACTCCTGTTTAATAACACCTCACATAGCAGCCCACTGTGCTCAGCTAGGCGTATGGCCATGGAGCTGAAGGCTAATGACACACACAAAGGTATAGAAGCACGGCCCCTGGACCCTCTCAAGCCATTCTCTCCTCAAGGCCAGCTCATGTGACACTACAGCAACAACTGATTCAGGTGATTTACATTGTTTTGATGCTAAAAATTTGCTAATATTAACACCAAATGTAAACCTGAGGTTAAGCATCTGATTCGAAGGTTCAGCACTGCAGCCCTGTCCAAATATTTCTATGCCACCCTGCAGTCTACTGGTGACGGCACGCTTGCGCTAACCTTTAACTGGATAATGCCCAGCAGGTCCTTCTTGGCCGCCTGAAAGATGGCGTTAACCTTACTGGGGTGAACCTGGTCAGAGCGCCCCCCACTGTCCGTGTAGTGGAACACGGCAGAGGGCGCCTGCTGCATGGTCACGCTTTTCTTCAGGATAGACTGAGGACACGGAGAGACAGAATACAGGCCATGGGTGTGATTGCATCCGCGGTCTATCAAAAAGCACATTTAACGGGTCCTGTGCCTGCATGCTACCAATATAAACACTTCAGTAAAATCAGATTCATACTGTCATGCCAATAAAGCTATTTAAAATTTCAATTTAAATCAGAATTTCAGAGAAATAAACAAACTTAAGTCTAAGAGGTTGATTCAGTTTTCTATTAACCACCACTTTCAGGAAACATTGTAGGTTAGATAGACACACAATATAAAAGAACCCATACTCCCTACCCTTGAGAATTGTCTGCAACCCTAATCCCGCAGAATGAGAAATAAAACACACCTTCTGGATGACAGGATTGGAGGACGGGTCATCGATGGTGACCCTGGCCCGCTCATAAGCCATGTTGAGGTCTGTACCAGTCACCCCTGCTGTGACAGACACAGTAAGATACCCCACCCAAAACACAACTGTCATACATTACATCCCCAGGGCTATCTATTAGTGTAACAGCTAAAAGATGCTTCACTCCAGCTCTGGGGGGGGGGTGACATTAAGCGTTTTTCTGCATGATTTCATTCAAAGCTCCTTGCTTAATTATCTAATGAGTTATTATTATAATACTGGATTTTTGGGGGAATACTTCACAAGATATAAATATTATTAATATTTAAATTATTAAAACTGTTTTAATAACATGACACTGGAACTCTCTGGGGTAATCTCTCTCTCTCTCACACACACACACACACACACACACACACACACACACACATCACGCCATCCCATTCCGCCCTGGCAAACAGGAAGTTACCGGAATAGTCAGTCGGCATGGAGACGGAGCGGGCCTTCCTCTGGGGAGCAGGGGAGCTCTCCGACACGCTGGGTTTGCCCGTGTCTGCGACCCGAATGAGAAGCGGACTCTGATTGGCGCCTGACACACCATGCAGCGAGCAAACGGTACCGTCAGGGTACCAAAAGGTATCGTCCATCCATCTTAAACCCACAGGAAGCGGGCTTTCATGTGGGGGAGGGGTCTCACCTGCCTCCACCTGGGCAGTCTCGTCGTCGGTGGCAGGTAGGGAGTGCAGTCGGCGGACGGCCCGGCCCGGGCTGCCCTCGGCGATGACGTTAGCCACAGACACCAAGGGCACGGCTTGGCTATCCTGCCACAGTGTCATTGGCCATTAAAGTCTCTAAGCATCTCACTATGTTATTCTGCACAAAGACAGCCCATAATTATTATGTCTTTCACTATTTTCCACACCTACTAGTCCTATGTAGGTTCACAAGCATCCAGAGCCTATCCTGGAATAACCCAGGAGGAGGCACCAACCCGTCACTGGGTGTGTGGACAAACACACAGACACACACACACACTTCAGATCTATGTGCAATTTGGCAATTACAAATCACCTTAGTGTGTTTTTGGCCTGTGCTGGGGGGGAACCAGAGCACCCAGAGGAAACACAGGGACGTCCCGTGGCGAACATGCACACACTTTTATAGAAATCGATCCTCTTTTAGCAATTCAGGTTACGCAGAGGTAGTTCTTAAATTTTTCAGATTAGTAACAAGAGCCCCAAAACCACATTATGTGGGGGGTGACGGTTCAGTTTCCTAGTTCCTAACCCCCCCCCTCCTCACCGGGCTGAAGAGCTCCGTGGTCAGACCCAGGTAGTTGTGCAGAGCCAGGAAGGTGACCCTCTGCAGCCGTACCATGATGATCTGGGGGTGGGGAGAGATGGGCAGAGCGGTAGCAGTGGGTGGTGGTGATTGGTTTGAGAGAGGGCGGAGTTCTCGGCGGGCCGCGGAGGGGGACGCGAACACCTGTGCTTAGCCGAGTGCCGCAAATGAAAAGATCAAAGGGCTCTTTGATGCATTATTTCACATCAATCAGCGGGTCCCTGAAGGAGACACAGACTGATACACAGACTGATACACAGTGTGTTTGAAGTCCGCACGTGACAGTGTGTGCGTGGGTGTCAGTGTGTGTGGACATATTTATATTGCGTTGTGGGGACCCAACGTCCCCACAGTGTGATAAAAACCAGTTATTTTCTAGCTTATGGGGACAAAAACCAGTTATTTTCTAGCTTATGGGGACATTTTTTTGGTCCCCATAAGGATAAACTCAATTTTATAAAAATCTGTGTCTGCAATCAAAAAACTAAAAATACTTTGTTTGGTTATTTATGGTTAAGGTTAGGGCTGGGTAGGGGTTAAGGGTGTCATAGTTGGGATCAGGGTTATGCCCATAGGAATGAATGGAGTGTCCCCATAAAGATAGGAATACACGTGGTATGTGTGTGTGTGTGTGTAGGTGCACGCATGTGTGTGTGTGTGTGTGTGCGCGTGCGTGCGAGCGCGTCCATGTGAGTACGCATGCGTGCGTGCGTGCGTGTGTACCCGTACCTGGATGACTCGGACTAGCGTCTCCGGGTACTTCCTGAAGACAGACTGGAAGGCGGAGGCAGGGAGCCGCAGGATGGCCGAGCGGGCAGCTGCCCGTGCCGACACAGTCTTGTAGGGAGCTGGGTACCCCTGACCCAGGAAGAGGGAGGGGAAAGGTCAAAGGTCACACCAAGGTGTTCCAGCGTGTGCGTAAATGCAACTAGCCATGTCTCTGTTCATCTCTGCAAGTGCAATCTTAGCCAGAAATATTTCATTTGGCGATACAGTGCCCTGACAGTGACCCCTTAAAACCGGTACCCAGGTACCAGAGACGCCCGAGGAGAGACTCACGGTGATGACGTCCAGGATGCTGAGGAGACTGTGGACGCTGTCTCCTGGCAGCACTTCCTTCACAACCGCTTCCGTGCCGTCCTGGAGAACGACACCAGCACCCCACATCACACGTGGCTCTCTGCCAGATAACTCCTGTGAGTGCCAAACTTTGCTCAAACCATCCACCCACTCATCTTCTAACCATATACATAAGGCTGGGGTACAAGCTGGGATGCCAGTCCTCCACAGGGTCCACACACACTAGGGGCAATCAGAGTTTTTCAGCCTGGCTCAACTCTCATCGCTTAATTAAATTTACAGACCCTGTTTAAATACCTAATTTTCACATTAGAAAAACTTCTGCAACAAACACATTGGATATTGATAGCCTTAATCTACTTATTGGCCTGACTTATTGGACTCAGGAAGCACGTCAGACATTCAGAACACCGTCCCTAAGAAAAAAGGGCAAAAGCAATTAACTGGCACAAACATGCTGCAGCTGACAGAAGCAAGATGCACATGGCCCATAAAACCGGGCCCCACCGGGCCTTCCAACAGAACCACTTGCCTGCATTCCATGGCGCTATCTGCCAGGGTTCCTGTCCATCACAATGACCTCCTGTTTGCTTACCTCACGTGCTGTACTCCATGGCGCCTTTCCCAGCCTCCCTTTCACCTCCGCTCGCCTGCCTGCTGGAGCTCTGCCCGCTGCCACTCTTCAAGGCCACCCAAAAAAATCTGAGGTTTTCTTCCCTTTCTCCACAGCACAACACAGCGCCACCCGCTGGTTCTCAGAACAAACTGCTGGACTAAAGCCAAACGGCAGAGCCAGGAGCCCCGCTGACATGCTGCCCTTGCTGCCTCTGACCCTTGGAGTCCCACGGGGGCCCTGCTGTGGGTCCTCTCCTTTTCATACACGACGTCAGCATCACGCAGAACACCCCCCCCCTTTGCTGATATGTCCACTGGGATAAAACTGAACCTGCTCTAAATAAAGACAGGCTCCTTCCTTACCTGGGTCTCACCAAACAGAGTCACAGCCCCCCATAACTCTGGACCAAGCAACTATAATCGTCATCAGGAACCTGGGGGTGCCACCATCAAGGACAACCTCAAAGAGGCTCAGAGAGTGGCTCCTGCAGGGGATCCTGCACCTACATCACTACTCCCTACTACATCACTACTCCCTACTACATCACTACACCCATTACCCAGCCGCTGCTCTAGGCTACAATCTTCTCAGGCTGACTGCACTGTCCATTTGCGCAATCTGGCTACTCCAGCCTGGCCAATCTTGTGCAGTGAACCTTGCCTCAGCCTCCAAGCCCTCTGATCTGCCTCAGCTTGCAGAACTGTTAGGCCAAGACCATGTTTGGGACATTGGTACTGGGGTAGAGGGCCCCCAAGGAAACAGCAAGAAAAATCGCAGTTTCACCAAGTCCCAGACCCCAGCTTGCAAGTCATCAAAAGACCAAAGCAGTTAGACAGGAAATCAGGATGGTGCCGACAAGATCCTCCATCACTAGAGGCAACAATAAAACCTCTAGCGTTCTTGGGAAAAAAAAAACACAATCATCCCATATTGCACTATACAGATGGGGCTCTAGCCAGGGGTCTGCAGCCAGCAGTCTGAACGTGAAGGTTCTCGTCAATTACCTAAAATCATAGTATATGGCAAACCCAGTATTAGACTTCAGCATTGCCTGATTTTGTTTGGACCGACAGTCTGTTTCATTTGGAGCACTAATTGCATATCTTTGGATAAAAGTGCTGGCTAAACCAATTAGCAATTAGGAATACAGATAGGAGACGTCAGTGCCACCCCCAGGCGGATGCACAAGGGCTAATGTTATTACGACACTGTGGAGGAAATGGCGCCCCCCGGTGGTCTTACGCTCTCGAGGACGCAGAGCTCTAGGCGGCCATCCTGCACCACGTATATGCTGTCGTCCTGGTCGCCGGGCCGGAAGAGGCCCTCTCCCTCCTGCAGCTCTATGAAGACCATGTGACGACACAGTTCCAGGAAGAGCGGCTTCTCAAAGTGGCCCAGCACCCTGAGGAAAGAAAGAGCAAGCGCGTGAAAGAGAAGAGCAGAAGTTTCTCAGTCTCTCAGATTTACACTGATTCAGTGTTACGCTAACAAGCTAACAAGTCCCAGGTCTGAATACCCACAGGGTTATCATATCACTACTGGGCCGCCGAATTAGGCCGTCACCCCAAAAACTGCTGCGGGACCCCATAAAAATGCCTAATGTTGTACTCTAACCCCAAGCTTCACCTCAACTATCTGTGTGCTTCGTTTGTGGAAATCCAACGATTCCTGTACCTGTACTGTAAAACTGCCACGTGTAGGTTTCATTTGTGCATCGAGAGGTACATTCCATAGCCCAGTGTATTCTGGGAGCACAGTTTACATGGGTCGGGCCCCGTGGGGGTCACCTGACATTCTTCAGCATGTAGAGCACCTCGGACGGGAGGTGGGAGTTCTGCACGTCAAACTCAGTCAGGTCCGCCTCCAGCAGTGAAGGGGGAGGCTCTTTCGGCTGCAGGGTGGGGGGCTCCTTCCGGATCCGCAGGATCCTGGGAAGCGAAAGCGGTGTAGGGGTGCAGGCCAAATCCGTTCACCTCACAGCAGAGAATATGACTAACACCTACGCAGGTAGACCATTCATAAGCCAGGAGTGCTTTACACCTCATTCAAGGGTACAACAGCCACACCAAGCAATAGTAAACCTTCTATAATATACCAGCACAGCATTGTTTCAGTAATTTGGATTTCAAGACGGAAATCAGCAATCAAGAATTAACAAATAATGCTAAGACTCATTTCTGAATCTTATTATTACTATTATCATCACTGGCGGGGACTGTTCCTCCACAACATGCGGTCTTCTGTCTGTTTCTTTATTAGTAACTCACTTGCAGGGCATCATATACGTTCATAAAAATTGGTCAGAACCAAACTTTCGTGACACGTGCAACCATATTCACATATTTATTTAGCGGTTCCTTCTGCTTCAGCTATCTCCTCCGTTTATTTGAATACTTATTTCACACACAAAAACACCTAGTCATGTCTACTTTGCGGTTTAATGAGTGCCTTTGTCTTGTTTCGTGAAAATACTGAACGTCGCGTGTCACTGACTGGGTGGTGCAAAGGAACTACCGGGGTGTGAAAGGCGAATAAAGGACCCAATAAAGAACCTTGAATCCCGTGGTCTAGCGACTCACTTGCGAGCTATGGTCAGGACTTTGGTTCTCTTCCGGGAGCGCTGGCGAGACAACGAGGTGGACGTGGGTGTGGAAGAGAGAGTCTGCACCTGAGAGCCAACGGGAGGAAGGGAAGGGCACAGAGTGATTACATAACATGCTGACATAAGCACGTCCGGCCCCGAGCCACACTGCCTCTGCAGGATGCCAGCGGAATAACATGCTGAGTCAATGAGGAGCATTCAGCATGGACCTGGCCTACCTTCCTCATGATCTTTCTGCCGTAAAACAGCACCTTATCCCTCTTCCGGAAGCGATATCGAGGACCGCCAGCCTGCTGCTGCCCTGATTACCGCAAAACAGACCAAAAAGCTGAATCATCTTCAACACAGGTGGGACCTTTTGGCATAAAAGCATAAAATTGCAGCAGTGCACCTACTCTATACTGAGCAACTGTGCCAAACAGATCAAATGTTACTTCATTTTGCTGAAATTGACGTTCGCCAGATATTTTTGACCCAACGCCCATGACAACTGCTGTAGATAAAAGCTTCTGACAGATGATTGAGTGTAATTATGCAAACACACAGCAGTGCCTGACTCTATTTGTGTGGCAAGTAAACATGGACTTACTCCACATGAGATGTCAGCCAACGGTTATGAAGCTCTTTAAAATGGCATATCTGAATTGCTTGTCTTAGGAAGCAGACATGAGCGGGCCAGGCACCATGGTAACAAAGCCAAATGGGGTGTTAGCAGGGAAGGGCAAGGGGAGGGTACCTACCAGCCAGCTTGTATTTCCTGTAGAGGAACAGCACCACGATGGCGATGAGGAACACAGCCACCGCTGCCCCAATCACCATGCCCGTCAACTAGAAGACAAAACCCCACAGTGAGCATCCCCATGGCGACCCACTAGACCAGGGGTGGGCACTCTTAGCCGCAAAGGGCCGGTGTGTATGCGGGTTTTTAGAATAGCCTTTAGGTCAGCTGTTCAAACCCAGGTGTAAGGACTCTTCGGCCAATAAGTCCTCTAATTAGTGATTAGAGGGAGAATTAGGGAGGATTAAAGCTACAATCCTGCAGGAGTGAGAGCCCCTGAGATGGTGGGATAGGGCTGTGAGATGGAGATGAGCTGGAACGGGGTGTACCATGGTGGTCTGCATCCTTTCCTCCACAAACTGCTGCAGCCGCGCTCGAATCTCAATCCCGCCGCGCACCATCAGCTGGAAGACAAGCAGAATCACTCTGTGAGGAACGGGGAGGGGACAAGTGCAAGGACTGTACAAAGCAGCCGTCAGGCTGATGACAGAAGTACCAGCCAATTAACTGGCTTCCAAGGATGTGACGCATCCCTGCCCCAACAGACAGGATGCACCATGCGTGACTTTCAAAGCATCCACATTTCTACTCGAGGGCCGCTCTCCTCCCCCCACCCCCCTTCCCTCCCTCCTCTCGTGCCAAGCAACCCTACCCCACTGCTTCTCTAACACCCCATGACTATCTGGAAAAGTCAGGGAGAGCGTGGGTGCCCATGCATGAGTGTGGTTTCTGATCCTGTTGACCTAACAACAGCTCTGGAAGCTGTGTGATGTGGAAGACTATTTGAACAATTAAAATGTGTTGGCTCTCATTGCAAAGTACATAAGACAAGTATAGTAGAAGTGAGAAAGTCAGGAGGGTGGTGATGTGTTCCAGAAGGGTCACTGTGACCACCTGGTATCAGGGGTGGCCCTGATACGCAAGCCTTGCTTATGTACAATGGTTTATAGGGCAGACACTTTTGTCCAAAGCAACATACAACTGAGGATGAGAGAGCAGGGTCAGCGAGTGTCCCAGCAGCACTTGGGGCTAAGGGCCCTGCCCAATGCTAGCATGGTTACTCTACCAGCCATTGGATTTGAACCCATGACCTTCGGGACACATGTATAGCCCCAAATCCACACTGCCAAGATGACAAACGTGAAAGCACTAGACAAGGCGTGTTCCAGCACTTTACCGGATATTGAGCACAGGTCTCTTCATCTTCACCTTCCATTTCTAGGAGCAGAAAGAAAGTCTAAATGAGTCCCAAGCACACATCCACATCAACAACTAGAATATTACAATACACAACCATGCAGACCTGAGGAGCACTCTGCTAAACCTAAACTACAGTTGTGGCCAAAAGTTTTGAAAATGACACAAATATTGGTTTTCTCAAAGTTTGTTGCTTCAGTTTTCATGGCCCCAAATTTGCATATACTCCAGAATGTTATGAAGAGTGAGCAGATCAACTGTAATTAATTGCAAAGTCCCTTGTTCAATTAGGGTTCAATTGTTCAAAAGGTTCAATTGCTGTGAAGAAGCCCAAGAAAGTCCAGCAAGCGCCAGGACCGTCTCCTAATGGTGATTCATCTGCGGGATTGGGGCACCACCAATGCAGAGCTGCTCAGGAATGGCAGCAGGCAGGTGTGAGAGCATCTGCACGCACGGTGAGGCAAAGACTTCTGGAGAATGGCCTTTTGTCAAGAAGGGCAGCAAAGAAGCCACCTCTCCAAGAAAAACCTCAAGGACAGACTGATATTCTGCAAAAAGTACAGGGATTGGACTTCTGAGGACAGGGGTAAAGTCATTTTCTCTGATGAAGCCACTTTCCAATTGTCTGGGGCATCTGGAAAAATTATTGTCCGGAGAAGTAAAGGTGAGCGCTACCATCAGTCCTGTGTCATGCCAGTAGTTACGCATCCTGAGGCCATTCATGTGTGGGGTTGCTTCTCACCCATGGGAGTGGGCTCATCCACATTTTTTCCAGAGAACACAGCCATAAATAAAGAATGGTATCGAACCATATTCTGAGAGCAACTTCTCCCAACTATCCAGGAACAGTTTAGCTCCAGCATGATGGAGCACTGTGTCATACGGCAAAAGTGATAACCAAGTGGCTCAGGGAACAAAACATCGAGATTTTGGGTCCACAGCTAGGAAACTCCCCAGACTTTAATCCCATTGAGAACTTGTGGTCAATCCTCAAGAGGCAGGTGGGCAAACAAAACCCCACAAATTCTGACAAACTAAAAGGATCAATTATGCAAGAATGAGTTGCCATTGGTTAGTATTTGGCCCAGAAGTTGATTGACACCATGCCAGGGCAAATTGCAGAGGTCTTGAAAACAAAGGGCCAACACTAAAAATATTGACTCTTTGCATAAACAAAGTAATTGTCAATAAATGCCGTTGAAACGTTTGAAATGCTTGTAGTTATACTTCATTTCATCACAGAAACATCTGACAAAAAGATCTACAAACACTGCACAGCTTACTTTGTGAAAACCAATATTTGTGTCATTCTCTAAACTTTTGGCCACGACTGTACAGTGAAAGTGCCCCAGAATTTGCAAAGCCTCTTTGCTTCACTGGTGACAAAACAAATACAGCAACTCAAAGTACTACGGCATATCTGAAAACTAACGGGGCGAAAAAGCAAAGCATAATAGCGTGGTTACAGGAATCACATGAGCCGCCGTGCCAACTATAGTCGGCCGCCAGCGCAGCAGGTGACCTTCGTCCCAAACGTCGCTTAAGGCGTTGAAATGTACAGCTAATGGCGCAATCGGCTCAGTTTCTCCACCAACACAAAAATGCGTTCAGACTGGAAATGGCACCCTTCTTAACGTAAGAGATCCTGCATAGATAATACACGGGTACCAAAACAGAAAAAGACACACGGAGCGTCCCATAGATAGAGCGGCCCGGTGTGTGTCTAAATAAAGCCTGTCGACAATCAAAAACATGATCATCTTCCTCTGGAGATGCAGAAAGTGAAAAAGGGAAATACGCCAAATTTGCGAAACAAAAGTATGATCCCGAACTCAGTTACACGTATTTGAGCCCGCATACTCCGCCCAAACTGGACACAAAGCAACACCATTCCGCTGTAATACAGTCGACCGCTGAAAACATCCTGCCAGCTGTTTTTACTAATATTAATTAAGTATGAATAAACTTTTACAGCCTACCCTTGACAGCGCAAATTCCTCATGTCAATAAAGCAGAACTTACCCTACTTCACGGTCCCGAACTCCGTCTGGACGTTGCCTTGACAGTGAGGGAAACGCCTACCAGTATCTAATGGCACTATTGGCTGGCCTTCTGAAATTTCACCCAATCAGCGTCAAGATTGTTTCGGGTGTTTACGGAAATAAGGAACAAAAGAGACTCTGGACCTGCTGACGTACTTCAGTGAGACCGCGGTATGGAAGGGACAAAGACAGCATGGAAATAGTTACAATTGTTATTGCCTGTGTTGCGAGGCTATTACTTCCATGTGCAGTGTGTCTTATAGTGGTTACACAAATCTGCACCAAATTGCGATTTCTATATACCTAAGGTTCAATTGTATGGGAATATCCCATGAAATCCGCACGAAAATTATACGAAGGAATTCAATGGCGTGAGAGATCAATCTTCACCAGACGAAATCTAATGTTAGTTTTCCTTGATAATCAGCTAAGCGATTAACAGGCACATCGTGTCACCCACACAGTATTTCGGCTATTTCAGAAAAATAAAAGCAGGTGGTGTGGTTTGTCATAATTTCGCCGCTTTACAGACTCTCTGTCTCCATCTTGTGGTATACGCAAAAGAATAAATAAATGGGTCAAAAGTAAGTTAACCGTTAAAGATGAAGATTTCATCCAAAATGAAAAGAATTAAATGCAGATTGCGGATAATATAACAGACTTACAATAATGTATAATTCCAACCTATTTGTGTTTTAACTTATTCTGCTGTCAAGCGCTGAAATATTTAACTATTTTTTTTAACTATTATTTTTTTTTAACTATTTAGTTCACTAAACTAGAACTGTATTGCCATATGTCTGAGGTAATTCCATTAGGTAAGAGACAGCAAAACGTTTTTGCATGTTAGTTACGAACAGTGTTGGGGGTAACGCGTTACAAAAGTAACGAATTACTGCAATGCATTGCTTTTTGCTGTAACGCGGTAATGTAAGGCATTACAGAAAAAAATGGTAATGTTTTACTCGGTATAAATGTCATTAACGCGCGTTACAATGCATTTCTAACCCGGAATGAAGTCATTAGAGCTGAAGATCTTTGCCCGAACCCGACGGGTTCTGGCTTAATTTCTATCATTTTATACGGGCTCGGGCTTAAGAACATAAGAACTATACAAACGAGAGGAGGCCATTCGGCCCATCAAGCTCGCTTGGGGAGAACTTAACTAAT
>JAODKN010000114.1:6416543-6431616 GCA_026774425.1 Petrocephalus zakoni
GTACTAAAATGGCCCCCACAGTCACCAGATCTCAACCCAATAGAGCATCTTTGGGATGTGGTGGAACAGGAGCTTCGTACCCTGGATGTGCATCCCACAAATCTCCATCAGCTGCAAGATGCTATCCTATCAATATGGGCCAACATTCCTAAAGAATTAGCATCAGCATTAGCTGTTAATGGTTATCATAATTAATAGTTAAGACGGAAGGTAGCTTAGCAGCTATCGAGGCTAACGTCCCCAATTCACTGATGATTTTGTCAGTTACTACTGACAGGGTAACATTACATGTTAAGTTGTTCTGGTTATCAATGGCTTCATAATTACAGTTAGCTGCACTGCTACCATGTTAATTAATACAGCTGATTAAAATATCAGTTTGCGGCTGTCCTCGGGTCACATGGGTCAAGGTGAATTTACTACCAAACTTATGGCAAAATGCCTTAAATTATTTTGTGGTAATTTCAACCCGGCTTTTCAGCACATTATCATTTCACTTTTAGTGGGAAGTGTGTAGTATATTCTCACACGATTGCATAGATTCAGTCATTCATGCAACAGAAGTAAAAACCAGGCGCCGTTTTGCACGGTCGCATCGCACATCGTCGACGGCGTTATGAGATCGCGTCCCTCAGTCCCCAGTTAGCGCTCATAGTGGCGGTGTTATGCACTGCGCATTAAAATACATAGGGTAGTGAGGCCTTGTCCTATCACGTAAAAAAGCGTGATCTCAGCACGTTTGAATAGATTTTTATGTTGTGATGGCTGCACGAAAAGTCCTGAGACCGGGTTGGTAATTTATGTGGTTTATTTGGTTATGTGGGCATTTTTATTTGCCAATAAAACACAGTGTTGCGGTAAAATATCTGTATTATTACGTGCGCCTTTTAAGTGCTGTGTTTGCAAACAGCACTCGACCAAAAAGTGCTTTTTTCCCGGATTATTTCATCTCCCACATGTTGAATTACTTGAAATATCATCAGT
The DNA here is from genome assembly GCA_026774425.1 of Petrocephalus zakoni. Taxonomy (NCBI): domain Eukaryota; kingdom Metazoa; phylum Chordata; class Actinopteri; order Osteoglossiformes; family Mormyridae; genus Petrocephalus; species Petrocephalus zakoni. The sequence goes on from JAODKN010000114.1 coordinate 6,417,528, forward strand.
ATGCTATGCAGTTTAACCATTATTGTTTCTAAAATGTTTCTAAAAAGGAAACCAATAAGTTATAAAAGACCCGTCTTTTTTTCCTCTTTTGAACAGTTACTATGGCACTTTAATAAGACAAAAGCATTTCTTATCCGATTACTCGAATAATAGATAGAATACTCAATTGCTAAAATAATCGATAGCTGCAGCCCTACTTTTATTAGTATTAAGTTATGACAAGTAAGCCCAAGTCTTACTAGTAAAAATTACACTAATAATAATGTAACTTAACATTAATGACATTGTAGAGATCTGCAATAAAATGTTATTGTATTGTAGATGTCTTGAATTCATATTCTTACAATTAATTGCATTTTTAGTATTAAAAATTTTATTTTTACTAGTAAGAATTAAACTATGACGAGTAAGCCTTATACTAATATGACAATTTGCTTCAACATGCTAGTCAGTGTGCAGCTGCGGAAGTGCCACAACTAATCGCTTAGCATTACTAACCACTGGAATTTTCTCAAATGATGGATGGTAAAAATTCCTTTATTAGGAATGCAATATATACTGAGGTTTCATTTCCTTATAATGCTCATTGGACATATTAAGAATTCCACAACACAAATGTATTTTGTATTAGCATGTTCATATTTGTATTAAAAACCATGTTTTATAGAATGGTGTAATTGGGCTTTTTAAATCATAATCCACACTGACGTTTCATTTTTGTATTTCACTTGTACTGCATTTACATGCAAAGGCCTACTCATGTCTGAACTGCTTAAACAGTTCACTATTCCATTTCCCTATTGAAATGCAAGTTAAAAAGAAAAAAAAAAACCTAGATAAATGATGCCACAGTTCAAGTGTTGTCAAATTTCTCCAAAGACAAAATGGACTGCCCTTGGGCATAAAACTCCGTAGCTGAAATTTAATGCAACTCCTTGCCTGCACACCCCTAATGTACGCTCAATGTGAGCATACCTTTTCCGGCAAGTTCCAGTAAAGTGATAGCAAGTACCGTCATTCCCAGGCAGCGGCATGAAGCAAATACTGCATGTAAAACAGCTGGAGTGTAAATTACACCAAATCTTTCCAGATCCAGTGAAAACAGAATTGCATGCGTCTGCAAAATAGGGACCTGGGATGGTCCATGTGTCTAATGCCCAGCTATCATATCACCGGAAGGAACCTCAAATAAACAGGAAAGGGAGTGAACGGACACAAAGCCTACCAGATAAAAACGTGTGAAAAAAGCAGCAGACAAGGTTTCCGGTTGCATTGTAGTTCAGTGTAAGCAAAATTAAGCATTAATATAGGAGTAAAATTCCACTGGTATTAAGCAGGTAACCTTAGACCAGCTAATAGTGAATTTCAACATGCAACACAAGCAATATTGAAGTGGTTTTACCACCTAGGTGACAGGTTAAAGAAATTTCACAGTTTCCTTTAATGCCTGAGTGGTACCCACTACACCATTGAGCAATTTCAGGATGACACTCTTAGCGTGACAACTGTGTAAATGTGTTTTCTCTCTTTTAGCACAGGACCCAACCAGCTGGGAGGAGCTCCGAGAATTGGTTTCCTTGTGCCAGCAAGTTTCCCTGGCAAGGCGAATTTAAAAGACAGTACTTGGCTTAGAATGCTTGAAAGTAAAAACAAGTTCCATCCACCCATCCATTCTTGTGTTCAGGAGCGTACCCTACGCAGCACAGGGCGCAAAGCAAAGATCCACCTTGAATGGGATGCTGGCAAAAATATATTCAGTGGTCATCTGCTTCCTGGTCTGTTTGACCATCTCTTTCTTCTTCTTCATCCACTTCTATCTGGATTATGACATTTACAGTGCCCCAAAGCATAGTTCCAACATCAGCATCTTGATCTGGTATTGGCCATTCGGGCGCCCTTACAGCCTAGCCGGGGACATTTGTTGGGATATGTACCGCGTCCCCGGCTGCCATCTCCATGACAACCACTCACTGTTCAACCATTCTGACATCGTAGTCTTCCACCACCATGAACTGAAGACCCACCAGCAGCAGCTACCTCTGCACCTCCACCGTCCAGCTAACCAGAAGTGGCTCTGGTTGTCATTGGAGTCTCCAGCCTCCAATGGCAACCTGACCGCCTACAATGGTCTGTTCAACTGGACCATGAGCTACCGCCGTGATTCTGACATCTTCATACCCTACGGAGAGCTGGTTTCTAAGATACCTGCCAAGGATAGTAATGTCCTCCATGAGGACAAATCTTCCTTGGCCTGTTGGGTGATCAGCCACTACAATCCTAAACATGCAAGGGTTAAGGTCTTCCTGAAGCTGAAGGAGCTCATTAAGCTGGACCTATATGGGGATAGCTTCAAAAGGCCGCTTCCCAATGAAGAGTTACTGCCGACCATCTCCCGCTGCCACTTCTACTTGGCTTTTGAGAATGCACAATACAAAGACTACATCACGGAGAAGCTGTGGCGCAACTCTTTCCAGGCCAGTGCCGTGCCAGTGGTCCTGGGTCCTCCACGGGAGAACTACGAGGCCGTGGTGCCTCACCATTCCTTCATCCATGTGAATGACTTCAAGACCATAGAGGAGCTGGCAGAATACCTCAGGCAGACCGTGACAAATAAGACGAGGTACAGGTCATATTTCAGATGGCAACAGGACCACAGTGTGAAGCTGTACACTGACTGGAGGGAAAGACTGTGCAAGGTCTGCACGGTTTACCATAAGCTGCCACCCATGAACATCTACCAAGACCTGCAGGGATGGGCCAATGTGTAGCATTTTAATAGATGGCTGGGGTGGCTCAGTGGGTAGCATTGTACCCTGATATCTCCAGAGTTGGGGGGTTCAAATCCTACCTTGCCACTGTGTAGTGAATTTGCCTAGATCCTTTTCAGTTACCTGGTACACTATATTGCCAAAATTATTGGGACACCCCTCCAAATCATTGAATTCAGGTGTTCCAATCATTTCCATGCCCACAGGTGTATAAAAATCAAGCTTTAAGCATGCAGACTGCCTCTACAAACATTTGTGAAATAATGGGTCGCTCTCAGGAGCTCAGTGAATTCAAGCATGGCATCATCACAGGATGCCATATGTGCCAAAAAGTCCATTTCTGAAATTTCATCCCTACTAAATATTCCAAAGTCAACTGCTGGTTGCATTATAACAAAGCGGAATCAACTGGGAACAATAGCAACTCAGCCACGAAATAGTAAGCCACGTAAAATCAGAGCAGGGACAACGCATGCTGAGGTACACAGTGTGCAGAAGTCGCCAACTTTCTTCATGTGGCCTTCAGATTAGCTCAAGAACCGTGTGTAGAGAGCTGCATGAAATTGGTTTCCATGGCCGAGCAGCTGCATCCAAGCCTTACATCACCAAGTGCAATGGTGTGCAGGAACTTGACTGGCCTGCACAGGGCCCTGCTTCAAACGATAGAACACCTTTGGGATGAATTAGAGCAGAGACTGCAAGCCAGGCTCTCTCGTCCAACATCAGTGCCTGAAGTCACAAATGCTCTCCTGGAAGAATGGTCAAAAATTCCCATAAATACACTCCTAAACCTTGCCGTCCCAGAAGAGGAGTTGAAGCCGTTATAGCTGCAAAGGGTGGGCTAACTCCATATTAAAGCCTATCTATTAAGAATGGGATGTCATTAAAGTTAATTTGTGTGTAAAGGCAGGCGTCCCAATACTTTTGGCAATATAATGTACACTGGAGAAAGTTTCAGCGTCTTTAAGATTTTTAGGTTGCACTCCTGCTACATATTGGGTACCAATCGTCAGCTGAATTCATGCATATCATTTTCATCTAAGAAACACAGGCGTGCCGAAAACGAGACTGAAAGCGGCAATCTGACTTCCCGGGTGAGTTCCCGGGTTAGGCGGCTTGACACGCTGAGGTTGAACAGTGACTGCATGGTTTACCACAACCAGTTAAGTGCAGAGTAACCAAGAGTCAATAAGGTAGCCGGTAAGGACGCGCACTGGTGAGCTGAGGTGAAACCCAACGGTTTCCCCAAAACAGCAGAAGCACGTTGACAGAAACCACAGGAGATTTTAGCCGTCTGAAATGGGGCTCAGCAGCGGTCTCTCTCAGCGCACATTAACAGATGGTAATTTGTCATCCTGTTTATAAAGATATTTTATCGTGCAGCAAAATGAGGACTCCATTAAAGATTGAGACCAATCGTACGCCTCCTTGCAGGAGAGCGTTCACGTCACATCTCAGAATTCAAACCATTCAGCTAGTCTCCACGATCTTTTCTTAAAAATCATTGCCAAACGGGTGGGATGTTAAAAACACCAAAGACTCAAAATATTCGTCTTGAAGACTAATACCTTAAAATGGGCATCTTTTAATGTAGTTGTGAACTTTCAAATGCGTCAGGCTTCTGTTTTTAGAGCTTTTTTGCCAATAGGCTTTAGATTTTGTTGTTCATAATCATTTACCTTGTTTCAAAAACTGTCATAAACTGAAGAGGGGAAAAAAAAAGTCTTGATTCATACAGCAGATATAGGCACAATTTGTCTGAGAGTTCCATTTGAAATGTCTACTGAATAGTTGTACATTTACAAAAAGGGAAGGAAGCCCTGCATTTAGTTTTGATCACACCCCGTTGATGTGACTCACAACTGATCACTTGACCCATTTACAGAAATAGTGATATACATATCTGTATTCTACTTAAAGATACCTAGATATGGTTTTAGACGTATACATTTCACCCAAGCGCTGAACACGAGTCTGGGTTCACCAGTGACCATCACACCTCAAAACTGAATTCCAAGCAACTCTGGTCATCCAGTTGCAAAATGTTCACACCCCCTGTGTCACATGAGAAGAGCAAGAGTAACAAAGCGTCTCCATTTGTACCTTACCACAAGCCGCCTGCTCTGGGCGCAGGACCATGTCACTGTCCCAGAGAGGGGCCATTCTTGAACTCACCTTCTTTCAAAAGAACCACTGGCATAGCACATGCCAGCTAAAGGCCCAGCAGCTCTGCAGACAGGGCTCGCGCCCAGGGGTGTCAATTTCAGGTACAGAAAGTAAAAATCCGGACCAGGATTTTGTTTCAACCAATCATTTGAGCATAAAGAGTCAGTCACAGAGCGCACAACTAGTTGGTTGAAACAAAATCCCGGTCTGGATTTTTTACTTTCTGGACCTGAAATTGCCACCACAGCTTGCACCTCTCCAGTGCCCACAGGCAAATTCAGCGGGTTGGAGATTAGGTGGGTGACTTTAGTAAAATAGCCACACTAACCATTTGACACGTGCACACCGCCCAATCAAACCATGCCGTCAGACTCATAGGTTCTTTTAGGTTAAGCCATTACACACACACACACACACACACACACACACCACATCCTGTTTTCATTTACATAGGACTTTCAGAACCACAACTCAAACACCACCAAATGCCCTTTATAATCAGACACTGCTGTACCTAGGTTGTGCAGATCCTGCCTCTGGATATAGACATCTCAATATTTTCAATAGCAGGAAGTATTTAGGAGACCTGCCAAGGAGTCAACCTGGATAAAAATTAAAAACAAAAAGGTCCTTCAAAATTATTTCTTGCCCTACCGGCATCTAGTTAGTGAGAAACGAAAACTAGCCAGGGCAAGGTGTGAACGGTTAAGGAGATTAGTCATATCTAGACCTACCCAAAGACGGAAAAAACTCTCAGCATTACAGCACACAGGGGGGAAATCAAATGGAATGGCTGCCCTAAGCAGATACCTGCTCTCACATACAACAGGGCTTGCAGGATTCTCTCAGGGTGCGCACCCACAACCAACCCCATTAACAAATTACATTCTTCAAGACAGGATAGTCCCCCCAAACTGAGGTGTCCTTTTGGTTGAAGATGATCATCCATACAATCTCCATTTGAGCAGGTCATCTTGAGCTCTGGTGGTGCCAACTTTAAATAAACCTTAAACATTTCAGTTGGCAACGACCAGTATGAGAAATACATCATGCATCTATATACTGGTTTGTCTCACTTCATGAATACCTTGTGAGATGCACTACAAGATCATGCACTGGTAAAGAACTGAGAGAAAACTAATCTCTATTAAGTGAAAGTGTCATTTTGCGCAGAACCATGCTGCACGACTTTTTACACCTGTTGGGTGAAAAATGGGGGGGGGGGGGGGGGGCACAGGAAACCCAGGACATTTACACAGGAAAGATGCCAACTGGGTATAAAACAAACAGCCAGAGAAGATGGTGCAGCAAAGCAGATTCAAATGGCCAAATACAGAGAAGGTAGGTGGGGTAATGAGCAAGCATGTCACGGCAGTTTGATGGGTAGGTGGGGTATTGAGCGAGCATGTCACGGCAGTTTGATGGGTAGGTGGGGTAATGAGCGAGCATGTCACTGCAGTTTGATGGGTAGGTGGGGTAATGAGCGAGCATGTCATGGCAGTTTGAGGTGCACTGCACTGTGAAGGGACACTGAACACCAGCACTCTAGGTGGAATTCACATGGACTTTTAATGGAGACAAGAAAATCGGGCTCAGGTCTGTAGCCAAAGGCACAAACTTTCAAACGTGACACTGCATTACGAACAAGATTTAAAAAGGCTTGTGCTAACAAACCACGGGCTAAAAATTCATCCTATATCTCCAGACAGGACATACGGTAGGTAAAAAAGGCACAATGTGTGAGGTTTTAAAATAGCTTTAAGTAAGGCTTGCCAAGGTATGGCCATGAATAGGATTAGGTGTATAACAACTCAAGCTTTCCTGTGAGGAACTTAGGCAAAATTAGGTTGACATTTAAAGAAACATACACCCCACAAGCAGTGATATCACCATCAAACTCCACATATACATAAACCAGTGTTAACAGGATGGGACTTCATGAATTGGGAGTATATACATACAGCTTTAAATGAAAATCGCTGACTCATTCGAAAGGCAGTTACCAAGAGTAGGGAACTGAATTTCAGACATCCTTGTTTAGCATTTGCTCTCCGGCCCCAGAAGAAGAAAAAAAAAAAAAGCAGATGAGAGAAGTTTCCTGGAAAGCCATACAAGTTCCCTTAACTCCCACCACTTCTGAGAAAACCCACTAGCTACTGTGTGTGTGGGGGGGGCGAGTAAGGAACTGCAAGGGTAGGCAGCCTGCAGGTCACAGATGTGTCTATGCAGCTTTGGATCCTGGCCAGTAAGGATCAACACTATAGCCTGGGTCCACAGGTGATGAAAGGGCCTTCGTGTCCAACCAGTCACACCCACAAGCAGGAAACGCAGAACAGTCCGTGTTATGTATGGAGTGGGAGCCTTGGGGTGGAGCTTAACTGGTCAGGTGACTCACCAGTCCCGGGTGCAAAGCCTGTTTAAAAACATCTGGTCTGTGAAGGGGGGGCATGTAAAGGGCGGGGCCACCAGGATGGGTCGGCCCAGGGTAACCCTGGCCGGGGAGGGCTGCGGTGCCCATGTGGGGTGCCTGCACACTCTGCTCGAAGTACTGGCCGTCGGCACACTCGTCGTCAAACGGCAAGGCCAGGCGTTTCCCCTTCTGCCGCCGATTGCAGAACCAGACACGCACCACCTGTGAATGACAGCGCAGGGCACATCACACGCCAGCCAAGCAACAGCGGACCGTCGACAAAGGGACTTCCCAGCTGCCCCTAGGACTGCTGCAAAATCTCACTTGTTCTGAATGCTCATAACACCAAGCCATGCATAAAACTGTGCAATACATCACTATTAGATATGATGGCCCAGGTGCACCATTAACCTTACCACAGAGGACTGGGCAGCACTAGTGTACAGCAGGGTAAGCTATGCCTGCCACCACAGGCTACAAAAGACTCACGTCTCTCTCCAGACCCAGATCATCAGAGATGTGCGTGATCTCCTGTGTGTTGGGCTTGGGACACTTGATGAAGTAGGACTCGAGGGCACTGCGTACGGTACCCTCCAGGCTGGTCCTCCGCTTCCTCTTCCTCGTGTCCACAAACACACGCTCAATTTTGTACATCTGGTGGGGGGGGGGGGCAGAAGAACCAGAATGGCACATCGCTCCACAAAACAGCGAACTGACATCTCTATATATCTTAAACCCCACATTCAGCTTGAATAAGCAGGATATCCACAGAAAAACACCTGTACTCTGATAACTAAGCCACTGAGGCTCAACCATCTTCCAGTCAACATATGCATTGCAGTCACCTGCATTACAGCTCTTGGCCACTAGAGGGCACAATTGATACAAATAAAAACCGCAAATGCTCTGCTGCATTCAAGTTTACTCACATCCTGGGGGTTGTCCGATGCCTCTGCCTCATTTAGCCACCTCTGCAGCAGAGGTTTCAGTTTGCACATGTTCTTGAAGCTCAGCTGCAAGGCCTCGAAGCGGCAGATTGTGGTCTGGCTGAACATCTTCCCTGTCCACAGAAACGCACACAGGTCAGACCATTTTCACAAAGACGTGGGGACAGAAGCACCACAGACATGTGCAAATTCAAAAGCATGGAAGCAGAGCACAAGGCAGTCTGGTATATCAAAGGCTTACTTTAAACCAGGGGTGCCCAATCTTATCCGCCAAGGGCCGCCGCGTATGCAGGTTTTCGCTGCAACTCCCTAATTAGATCAGTAATTAGAGGACTGATTGACCGAAGAGTCCTCACGCCTGGGTTTTAACAGCTGACCTTAGGGTTGTCCCGAAAACCTGCATACACACCGGCCCTTTGCGGATAAGACTGCCCACCCCTGCTTTGAACAGTGATACCTGCCAAACGTTCCAACACTCGAGAAGCGTTCAGTTACAGTGTTTCCACAACATTGATGCAAAGTGAAGTAACATTACAGTATGCATGGTAACGCCGACAGATCGCTCAGCTCTAAGGCCACCACAGCGCCACGGCAGGGCAGAGGGACCTGTCGGCTTACCGTAGAGGTTCCCGAGGGCCAGGCCCACGTCCGCCTGCGTGAAGCCCAGCGTGATGCGCTTGTGTTTCAGCTCCTTGGCGAACTGCTCCAGCTCCTCCGTGGAGAGGTTCTCCTGTAGCGCGCACGAAGGGAGAAAATCAGATTTAGATGCACAGCTCCACGCCGCCGGCGATGTCGTGCGCTTTGATCGGCGTCATCCTTACCTCTTCCTCGGAGTCACTGCAGCCACCGCTGGAAGAGCCGCTGCTGCGCGCATTGGAGCTCGGGAGCGGCGGGGTGGACGTGGTTTGGGTGGTCCCGCCGCCGTAAAAGGCAGCCCCGGCAAAGCTGGTGTCGGTGGGCGACGGCGACAGGGAGGGTGAGGATGATGCGGGAGCAGCTGCGTGAGCAGAGTTACTGGCAGCCGCGATGTGGGTCAGGCCGGGCCAGAAGGATGGGTTCCAGGCAGGGGAGTAGTACATGCCGGGGGGCACGGTGGAGGTAGCTGGAGGGGGGAACTGGGGCTGGATTTTGGTCTCGGTGGCGTACTCCCCGATCTCCTTCTCAGTTTTTATTTCGGGTATCTTTATCTGCTCCCTGGTTTCGGCGATCGGAGGACTTAAGTTTGCGGGCTGAGTGGCAGCTGTTGCCCCGGCTACCTGGCCCGTGTACTCCGGCGGTGCGAAGGGGTACCAGTGCCTGGGCTGGCCCAGGTCGGCCGCCTGCACCTCCGAATGCCTGTATTCCCCCCCGACCGCCGAAAACGGGAAAAAGGCTTGCGGTGGCGTTATCCCATTGTACGACGTTTTGTTGAATAGTATGCTGGGGTCCTGCAGCATACCATGCGGGAACTGTAGGGGGGCGCCACCGAGCCCTTCCTGCCCCAAGACCTGGGGGTACATGGCCCTGCTGGGCTCATACGACCGATTCGTGCATTCCGAGCTTGGACTCTGAGACCGATCTGACATGATAAAAAACTCACAGCAGAAGCGCTCAAACTATTTAAAAACTGCTAAAAGAAAACCCCAACTGGTTGTGGTTGTCGGCTACTCCATCGGCTCGCTAAAATTAAAAACCCGTGATGAGCAAACCACGCGCAATTAATGCAACCTGTGTGCTAAATTAGGTCCGGACTCCGTAATTGGGAGGAAAAAAAAAAAGACATTCAGAGGCGTCAATATCAGCCCAGAACCTGCCTTGTCACCTATCCCGTCTTCACAAGACGCAGTTATCGACTCGGTGTGAGATGACCATCTGATTAATCCATTGCCAGGAAGGTTGATGAGCAGCAGTCAGCACGCCATCCAGCACGCTCCCAAAACTTACCCCATGAATTACACGGCGTTGCTTAATCAATTGGTGCGAAAGGCCGGCATGTAAATGATCCGCTTCCCCATTGGTCAGCGAGGACAATGGGACGCAGCTGACGGTGAATTTGTGAATGAACTTGATTTTTCGGGTGGGCGTGGCTACGTTACAGGACGCTGCCTGTTTGTTTACGGCCTCGGCGTTATTTCAATGGGAGGTGATGTTATTACCCGCGGCCCGGAGTTTGTCTTTGGGCTGATATGGCTAAAATTGTTACAAGTGTTAATTTCTCAGCTCATCCACACATGCGGCCTCGCCAGTAAAAACGCACGATAATGCGCCAAGTCAAATGCGCATAGCCGGGTCTCCTGTAATGCAGCCCGTGTTGATGCCTGGATTATATTTACATTGCTAAATAGGTTAGTTGAAAGTATATGGGACGAGTTTTCCCTTCTGGGAAAGGCAGCCCGTGCATTTAATATGCAAAGACCATTACGGTCGGTTTGTTGGAATAATTCATTTTCAATTACCTGTCCTTTACATTAAAATCCAGTGTGATTTACAGGAACAAAAAAAAGAACCTCTGGATATGTATAAATTACGGCATCTCAATTGCAAATTTAACTGTGACATAAAAGTAAAAACGGAGTGGGGCTTTTATTTGAGATTCACGCTGGAATACACACATTAAATTATATAATTTAAGGAACTTGCACTTATGTAATATTTTAATTTGGTGTTATCTTGACTAATTCAAACGACGGTCACATTCATAAATACCGTTGTAGACTGGTGTATATTAGTAAGTTCTGACTTACTAAACTCAGCACTATCACATTTTCGTTTTTTTAAAGGAAAATAAAATAAATGTCATAAACAAACACCCCTAATTCACATTCACTGCCCCTTATTCCTCTAATACATACGCAACAGAATTCTGTTGTTTACCATTAAAACGTTTTCAGAAAAACAGCCTTAATCTTAACGAGAGAGTTCGCCATCTCACGTGTAAGAACAGCTACCCTCCAGAGCAGAGTAGGAAGGTGATATGTTTATCTTGGACTCGGCAAATGTGAGCAAATCCCGAAAATGATTAGGTTACAGTGATGTGTCGGGCTCCCCGATAGCCAGACGACAGAGGATTTCTCCTGAGGCGAGTGCCAAGGAACCAGCGGGGGACATCCCGGGAAATGAACTGTAATATCAGATAATCCAGCAATATCGCTTCTAAAACATATCTTGGCGATATTGAGGAAATAGACAATGGTTTAAAATCATGGGGTGATACCTGTGTAATATTACTTATTGTACTGTACTTTATCTATAACTTGAGATCTGGCTGTTCGGCATGAACTTTCTCAATAGGTCGGATGCACTCTGTAGCGGATCTTTATAACGCGGTATTTGTAAGGGCTCCCGGCCCTGGTGTGCGAGCGCATCTGCGCGCCCCCACGTCCGCGTCACCCGGTGCAGATTGGGGCAGGAAGACGCGCGGCGGGGAGGGCGCGAGGCCCATTGTGTGGCTGCGCCCCGGGGCGCCCTGCAGCTCCGAGACCCCGAGTTGCGATGGTCAGCCATTAGCGGCTTTTCAGGATCGAACAATGAGTCGCGGCCCTTTGATTGCAGCCACCCCCCCCCCCCCACCCCCGACACAGCGAAACACATTCGGGCATTCTCAGCACCGTTTTCTACTCACCCAAGAAATTCCATTTTCTGCATTAGCGGCAAAACTCGGGCAGCCTCGTTTTAATGTCATCATTGTTTTCTGAGAAAAAATAACTGTGGTGCATTTAATGCGAATGTACACCTGTATGGTAATATTTCTATGTATGAATTATATGTGAAGTATCCTAATTTTGTATCTCAGTAATGTAATACCCCCTACAAAAGCAACACAGTCACACAAGGCCACTTGAAAACAATTTACCCCCTGCCACCCAGGACACTTGGCGAACCCGGTCCAAATAAAGGCGGCCTGCTTGGACCGCTTCTCTCCCAGTTACAAAGCCAGCGGTGGGCCCAGGAGGCCAAAAAAGTCTGTGAAAGACTTTAAAGACATCAAACCTGGAGAGCGGGGGATTGTGTTGTGCTGTGGACTTGGGGATTGTCATGCAAAGCAATGGCACTTGGGGTAGAAAGTGTACAGTTGGGTTTCAGAGGGAATCGAGGGCAAGGCTTCAAGGGAGACACTGGGGAGAATGGACCGTTTGAGGTGGGGGGGGGGGGGGGGGCCTTAGAAGATTAGCCCCCAAAAAGCCAGATGTCTTTAGATCTTGTCTCTGGAGCACACCCCTGCTTTCCCCTTTTATCTAACTGTATCTTCTACTTGGTGTAAGAAAGCAACCCCCACCTCCCCAAAACCACCACCACTACCTTAATCCAGCATGCTGGATTAGACAATCCTGCCATTACCACACAAGTCAGAGTGGCAGGACTAACCGTGCCTCCACCTGCTCGGTTACCGACAGGATGTCCCATCCGCCCCATCTGCTTCAGCTTGCTCACAATCTATCAAACTCTTCTCAGATCAGCATGAGGGTAGCTTTCGCCAGCTGGGCGGTGGTACAGACAGGTGGCAGAGCTTCGCCTACGCATCCGAGGTGAGGAGAAGACGGGTTTGAGAGCAGAATGTGCAATCGCACTCAGCGTCCTTCGGGCCAGACTAGTGTACAAGGTAGATATGCACCCGGCTGTACCCACAGCATGACAGGAGTTGCTTCATTCCCCAGATGAAGCCTCCAGACTAGAAGAAGATGATAAAATTCGTATTTGCAGGTTGCCCATAAATTTGAGAAAATAGCTACTCATTTCTTGGGATTGGAGGACAGGGGGGTAAAATTAATTTAGAAATCCATTAAATGTGAGAATGTGGCTTTACTGATGATGGTAATAACTGAGATATCTCCCTCTCAGTAGATACGTTACAGAACCTCTAAAATGATTTCAAATATTCCAGCATTGTTGGAGTCTATGCGTTTCGATGGGTGTAGGGCAAACTGCCAGGTCACATGACCCTTAGCCAATAAAAAGGCTAGACACCAGTAAGCAATAACTTAGCAGTCCAAACCCCGCCCATGGTCACAAGCAAACCGCAAGGGTCATAAACTGACCTGGGATGGCAACCTACAGGGAACCTTTTATGGGGTTTAGAGGAGAGCTTGTAATTCTGAGCAGGAGAATTGTAATTACTATATTAGTAATATGGATTTTTTAAATGTAAATATTTAGCAATAGATATGCTCATCTATTGATGACAAATGAGTCTTTGAAACCCACGTTGAGGGGTTATCATACGCAGTCAAAAACCAGTTAGTTTGACCCAGTTTTTTGGGTTTGTTTTGTTGGTTCTCTGGAAATAAATGTCCTGGGCTGCCCGGGAGTGCGGAGGGGGTCCTACCTGGGTGCATGCCTGACAGTCACAGTGGGTTTCAAAATCGAATTCCTCCCATCACAGCCTCAGAAGCAAAACCAGGCAAAATACATGGTCTGAGTAGAATAAATTTAGATAAGTAATTAATCCTAAAAGCACAATAATTAAAGTGTGAATTTGGAACATTGAGCATTAACTCTTTATGTAACTTCATGGAGCAATCACTAGAAAAATATCAACAAACACTTTAATGCAAAACCTCCCAAGTCATAAAAACTAGCTGTACCAAAAGCCTGGATTATATCCATGCTTTTATAAAGCTAAAAGGCGATTCTTAGAGGAGGCAAATGATATTGGTTACTCAGTGAGTGTTATGATTTGATATCTATCAGTCTGTTGTATTTTTAGACTGTAAATTTAATGTCATGTCATTGGCAGCATGAGCCAAGTCAAGGGAGGTAATGCTGAGATTATACAATTCCTTGGTGAGACCTCACCTAGAATATTGTGTGCAGGTTTGGTC
>JAODKN010000114.1:6462518-6473632 GCA_026774425.1 Petrocephalus zakoni
AATGTTTTATTCTTTATCTGCTCTTTACGAAGAAGTCAAGGTGAGATCAGGGAAAAAAGGGCAGGAACACAGGTTTGAATGATTGTCAGACCAAATGCAAACAAACATTAATCAGCACAGGCCACAAGCTCAGTACCTTGTACAGGAAGTAGGTGCTCTCTGCGAATTCCGGGCGCAGCAGGTGCTGACCCCAGTGAACTTTGAACTCAGTGGTGAACGCCTAGAGAGACAGCCAAGCAGAGACTGAGACTCCAACAACGTGATCTGGGTTCACTGGGCGGTACGGACTGAGTGCCCCACAGCAGACCAGTCACCTCCGGTAAAAACTTGTGCTGCTGGGTCACTTGGTAGAGCATCTCGTGTGTCTCAATGGCCGGCTTTAGATCTCCTCTCAGCACCTGTGGATGAGAAGGGGTTTCCCCCAGGTCACCAGGAGAGGACAGCAGCGGGGGGTTACCCTAGGTCACCAAACAGAGCAACAGCAGATACCCACTCAGTGACATTTCAGCCAATCATATTCTGAGGTCAAAGATTAAACATTTTATTAGTTGTTACCAGTGGGGTGCTCCACAAAGCAGGATTTCTTGCTTAGCTGGATAACTTGTTGGATTTAAGGTAGTGTGGGCTAAATGAATCTTCGCTAACTTACATTTAGGGCAGGCTACTTTAAATCCAACAAGTTATCCAGCTAAGGACGAAATCCAGTTTTGTGGAACAGGCCCCAGGACTACTCTGTCAGGTGGCTTTAACGCCAGGCTTGTGTAAATGGTTAAGTAAGAAGTAAAGGACCTAAGGGAGGGAACGAGAAAGGAAGTAAGGGCTGGGAGCCTGACCTGCAGCCCGGGGAAGAAGGCGAGCAGGGAGTCCATCCAGCTGCGTACGCTGACGGTGGGGTTGTGCATGTGCACACTGAGCAGCAGCGGAGGCTGGCTGATGTACTTCATGATGGCGCTGTAGTGCTGGGCGGGCACGGTGGCAGGTGAGCGCGGGCAAGAGCGTGCACAAAACGCGGAAAAATGCATTTTCCGTAATTTTTGCTATGGAGATGGCATTTAATCAAACAATTGCGGCTGATCATTACACATTCTCATGGACTTACGATGGGACTACGTTCCAATGAACAAGTCAATTATGAATATATCCTAAGTAAATAACTACTGTCAATGAATAAAAAAACGAAGCCTGAATGTGTATCGCTAACATTCCATCGTAATGTTAAAATATTGTAAGTAGAACCATCATAAAGCGAGAAGCATAGCAAACGTCTCATTCTCTGAAGTACCGCATTTCATCAATCCATTCCCTATGGTTAACCCTGCAGAACAACCAGATACGCAATTTTTAAAATACAGTTTGCAGGGTCATGCAGATGAACCCGGCAGCCCGGGGCGGGACCCATACCGTGTTAAACCTCTCCAGGTAGACGTTGTCTCCCAGCAGAATATAAGCCTTCATCAGGTACTCGTAGTACGAGTCGATGCCAGCCCCCACACTGCTGTCTGCAAGAGAGGCGTAGAGACAGTCAATGCAGCTCGGTTCTGTAGCCCGTGACATCAGCATTAACATAGAAAGAAAAAAAAAAACACAGACAGGCAGGCAGGCAGAGAGTGCCAAAGGCACCACGGGGGGGGACGCACCCCTGCGCACCCAGTCCCCGTTGTGGATGTTGATGACTGTGCCTACGAGGTCACTTCCCCTCTGCCTCTTGTCCCAGAGCACATCCAGTGCTTTCCTGGCATGTTCCTGCAACGGCAGAGACCTGTCCATCACCCCCACACATGCATGCATGCTCAGGCCTGCCCTCGGATGGGGATGCTGACCTGGGGCAAAAGTCACAGCCGCTAGTGTGTGTGGCAGCAAGACAAGGCTTTGGCCAGCCGTCTCCCAGACAGTGGGTACCGGCGGTGGAGACATGAGCTCATGCCTCTAAGTGCCAGGGGCCAGACAGCAGTTACTCACCCATATTTATTACAAAACAGGGAGGGTGAGCGGATCTTTTTCATGCTCATATTCAGCCACTTAGCTGAGTGGAGTTTATGGGACATTTCTCGCTGACAGTCAGGGGTAGGGATGTCATCCCCCTAATCCAGCCCCAGATTCAGAACGCTGAATATCTATCAGTGCTGGTCTGTGTGCATACTGCAGTGCATTACTGTGACCTATACACCATAATTTTAAATAAGTTCCCAGGATTCCCAATGCTCGCACCTCGAACACGGAGTCCCCCGACAGCCGGCTGAGTGCCGCAAACTCCAGGATCATCGTTCCCGCGCATGCCGTGCAGGTGTCCGACTCGGTGCCGGTGCGGGACAGCGGGTTCAGCACCCCGTAGCGCAGGTTCACCTGGGGAGAGGTTTGGAAGAGTCGGGTCAGTCGGGGACAGGTTCAGGGAAGCAGCTACAGGGGGCGCTGGTGAGGCCATGGGTACCCGGGGGTAAGGCAGCCCGCTGGTAGTGTTAAAGGCGGGCAGCAGCCGGTGGCCCAGATCCTTGGCCATGTGCAGCAGCTCGTCCTTGTACCACTGCATCCGCTCCCCCCGCTGACGCAGCAGGTCGGCCATCACATGCGCCCCCAGCAGGCCCCTGCGGGAACAGCAAGTCGAACAGCTCAAAGTCATGGCGCAACGTAAATAAATGAAGTAAGACAGGGTACTTCACATTATCTAAAGACCCCAGCAAAAGCCACAATGAAAACATGGGTTGCCCAAGCCTACCCCAGCACCCGGATGTTGGTCTCGAACACAGATACGACGATGTCGTTATCTAGCCTGACGTCCTTCACCGCCATCTTCACCGCTTCCTCAAACTCCTCCAGCCTGTTCAGCACCTACCAGGAGCCAACAAGCAGCAAGAGGGTTAAAACACAAGCCAAATAAACATCTCCAAAGAGGTGTATCCAAAGAGGCCCTTGGCACTCTTAATTCCCACCCATCAGGTTTAAGGTAGCAGAGACCACCCGACGTCGCTGTGAGCCTCGGGTCAGATTCAGACACTAATTAACCCTGGAGGCTTAATGGTGGGGCACTTGCATAATTATTCGGATGATTTTTCAACATTGATTTGGCAGCATTTGTCCGAGCAGGTCTGCTGCTGGCTGCATTTATGCGTATTCCATACCGGACAACACACAAAAAAACAATCAATCAATCTTGGATTGACCAGAAAGTACTACTTAGATGGAGACAACTCACCACGAGGGTGTCCAAGGTGTCAATCAGTGTGAGAGAGAACCTTGTGAAGAGAGAACACATCATAAGTGATTTTTTAGAACAAGTGTGCAGGTGGTAGATTCAATAAAAAAAAAAAAAAAACTGTGTCAAAGTTCGGCAAAGCTACGTTTCTGACTGCTTGGACAAATACACCCACTGAATAAATTCTGATAAAGTCCGTGGAAAGTATGCAAAGATATAGGAATGGCTAGATATAGCAGCCATATAGAAGGGTTAGAGTTATGCATTAGCAAAGGGGTCAAAGTCAGGTAGTTATGGACAGGGACCTTTAGGGCTCCCATCTGCTTATGGACAGGAGCCAATCAGCAAGACAACAAGGTCGGTCGCCTCACATTCTAATGGCAGCCCCTCCCCACACCACCCCCTTGGATACACGTCACTCACTTGCCCAGCGAGTCGTCGATGTCCCCGCGAGTGGGCTCCAGCCCCCTCACGCGACCCCTACAGCTTAGGGGCATCAGCTCGTCAGCTGGGTAGGCATATTTCTGGGGAGGGGGGGATATCGCAGTGACGACAATTCACAATGTGATCGTCAAGAGACATTTCAGCATAGATGAGTTTGCAGGGGCTGGGAGAGATGGGTCCTTCCTGGATCTGCTCACCATGTAGCTGCCGTATGCGTGGTCAAACATCTCCAAGATCTGGTCCCTGTAAAAGAGGGTGGGAAAATTCCATGTGATACAGAACCCGGCACACTGTAGTGACCTCATGGGTCTCTTTACATGGCAAAGAAGGAATGGAACCAGTCAGCCGGACTGGGTCAAGGCCACAAAATCCAGCAGATTATTATACTGGCTTTACGTGCCACCCGACACAAAAACAAGAACTTCATCCATCCATTTTCTGAAACACCTTGTCCTATTCAGGGTTGCAGGGGTTCTAGAGTCCTTCCCAAAGACAACAGGTACAAGACAGGAAACAACCCAGGACGGGGCACCAATCCAATTAACCTCAGCATGTGGGTGAAACCAGTGTACCCAGAGGAAACGCTATGATGACATGGGGAGAACAGTCAGACTCCACACAGATGGAGCCATGGTGGAGATTCACACCCTGGTCCCAGAGGTGTGAGGTGACAGTGCTAATCACTGCACCACCGTGCCAACCCGTGAATTTTATACACAGTGGAATTTTCCTTTTTAATTATATCCAGCTTCAATCAGGTAGGCATACAGAACTTGGCTATCGTGGTACTACATGACTAGGGATGGGTATCGCCAAGATTTTAACGGCACTACTACTCTTTCCGGTGCTGCTTATCGGTCTGGTACTTTAATGGTATTGTTATCAGTAAGTTTTGAAGAATAAATCAAATTAACAACATAAGTAACAGATTTATTTAACAAAGCACTTATTATTCAACAAATTTGCATTATTTAAATTTGCATTAAATGGGAAATGCAAAATAAAATTTTCACAAAAAGATACAGCAATGCTTTAAACATTTCCGATAAAGGAAATGTAAAACAAACAAATGATTGTAATGCAAAGCCTTTAATGCCTTTACACGCAAAGCACCTGTTGCACCTTTGGCAAACGAGCACTGTCCGCATTGATTCTAGTGAAGTGCAACCACAC
Organism: Petrocephalus zakoni; assembly: GCA_026774425.1. Lineage (NCBI taxonomy): Eukaryota > Metazoa > Chordata > Actinopteri > Osteoglossiformes > Mormyridae > Petrocephalus > Petrocephalus zakoni. The sequence goes on from JAODKN010000114.1 coordinate 6,467,326, forward strand.
TTGATTTTTTAACTCTATCCGCCATCATGACTTGCGGCTCCCAGATCTATGGTTCCTGCCCGATTTGCGCATGTTTTACGGCACTGCAGATCTGTACATCAATGTGTTAAGATCTCCGTCCTATTTGCGAACGCAGGAACAAACTTTTCATGCAATACCGCCGGCTAGACGTCGACCGATATATTGGGCCGATATTTGGCATTTTTTAATGCGTCGGGCGATATCCGGATGTAGTGCGCCGTTTTACAGACAGGCACGTCTGCGGGCAGCCCAGTTGCTGTTGAACACGTGACCCATGCTGCCGCCTGTGCAGGACCCCGTTTTTGGCCGTAAATGAAGAAAATGAACACATCCCGAGAAATGAATTCCGCGGCTGGTGTCAATTAATCATGATTTATTGATCTAGCATTATAGATCTGACCAACAGTCGATTTATAATTGTAATTATACAGCCCACGACATGTTTATAATTCATTATTTAATCTGGCTAACACTGGTAAATTTCACCGCCGGTACCAGCAAAAAGACAAAAGTATATTGGTTATTCGATCAAATTTTTGATGCAGAAATATGTAGACATGCAGAAAAAGGTACAAAAAAATCCGTAAAAACCATATAATGTTACTGGTGATTCACAGTAAGCGGACAAATACCCCTCTTGCATTCTCAGTCCACAATGAGTTTGTGTGCAAGTATTTAAGTGTTTTACAATATCACATAAAATGAAAAGCTGCGTATCTGGCTGGCAGGCAGGCTGTACTTATCATATATTTCACTGTCTACCAATGGATATTAAGTTAAGTATCATGCGATTGTGTTTGTCTGCTTTTATATCTTACAATGTATTAAATTTAAGAATTTTTTTTAGAAAAAATTTAAGCAGATCATAAGCAGAGCAGAGCCTTGCGCATGCGCACACAGGTCGGGTAGCGATGCCAGCGTCTATGTGCGCATATGAGAGTTTCCCCGTCCATCGCGCAGGCGTGACAGCGCTCTAGGTTAACGTTTTAAATCAACAACGGAGCTAGTCAGATAAACAGAGAGATTTCTTACATACAAACAAAAAATCTGATTTATTAATTTCTCCAATACCAAAAGCAATACCATTGACACCAGAGCTCATCGATACTCCGGTCTTTACAAATTTAGGCCGGGGGCCCGTTTAGTACCGGGTTTTCAGTTCCCTACACATGACTCCGCTGTTTTGGTTAATACAGTAATTACATCCCCCCGTCATTCATCGCTGAACATTTTTGCCCCGTGTCCAACCTCAGGAACAAAAGGGTCACTGTAAACTCAGCAGCAGGTGCACACTGGTCTCATTCTGCCCGACAAGGGCCTGGAATTACCGACTCCGCGCAGCAGAGAAAAGGAAAGAGACCAGACCTGAAGAAGCACGGGCCCCTCTTACAGAGAGCCAAGCTGGCCGCTCCCCCTAACGATTCCATTTTCTTAACAACAGTAACCCTATCATGCCCCCATTTTTATTGCAGAATAGAAATATAGTGTCCTAAGTCTCTATATTCATAACCCAAATCTCGCATCTCTCAATTGCAGGGAAGGGACTTGGCGGTTGTACCCTGAGAGACGTACTTAGCACATAATCCTGAGCTGCTGAACTTGGCCTACCTTGAAAATGAATTCTTGCAGGTGTAAAAGTTTGTGAATCTGAGAAACCATAAGTTATACGACAGTATGGCCGAGGGCACATTCATAAAAATAAGCAATGCATCGCAATCTAAGAATCTGTCTGGTCAAAGCTCTTCCACACAGGAATATTCGCTATCAAGAGGTATACATTTCATGGTTACTCAACCAACAATGACATAGATACCATGAGACAGAGGGCTCACATGCAAAATCACATCATGCTTGCATAACCATGGCCCTTTGTGGCTTAGGTGCAAACTAGTATGCTGCATTCTGGGCACTGATGTCAGTGGCCAAATCAGCACGTCAGACACCGTGGTGTACAACACGGGCACCCCAGGGGACTGCATTTTCCCCTACACCTCAGAGAACTGTCACTTACAGAGGTTTCCAGATGACTCTGCTATTATGGCAGAGCTGTAAAAGAAAGGAGACCGAGTACATGGGCGTGGTGAGCAACATTGTGGAGCGATGTAAGCTGAACCAGCTCAACACCTCAAAGACAAAGGAACTGGGGGTGGATTTTAGGCAACTGAAATCTGCCAAAACACTAGTTTCCATCACGGGAACAAAAGTGGGGACAGTACAGGACTACAAATGCTTGGGCCCCAAGCAGAAAGCTGGGCTGGGAACTCCAAGGCTGTGTACGAAAAAGGCAGAACTGGTTCTATTTCCGGAAGAGGCTTTGGCGATTTAACACCTGTAACGAGAAACTGCAGAAGTTCTGCCACTTGGTGCCCAGTGTCATTTTCTAAGTGGTAGTGTGTTTGGTCAGCAGACTGAAGGCAGCAGAGACCAACAAACTAAATAAGCTCATCCGGAGGGTCGGCTCAGTGCAGGGAATTGAGCTGGACTCCCTGGTGACCGTAGCTGAGGAAAGGATTGTAGGCAGACTTGCTGTTATCCTGGACAACACGCACCCTGAACAGCTAGCAGAGCTGCATCAGCAGAGGGGTCCACTGAGCATGACAGGAGATACTTCCTACGAATGTCCATTACAACTCCACACCAGCCCACATCGAGCACTGGGAGCAGCAGACTCCCACTCCTTTCCTGGCATTTTTAGCCTGTCTTATTAGTATTAGAGGTGTAACGGTACACAAAACTCATGGTTTGGAATTAACCTGGCTTTTTCATTCATGGTTTAGTGCAATTTTGGTACAGCAGGGAAAAGAATTTGTTTTGAAACCATTTATTATTAAAACACCGCCAACACAGTTGCAAAACCAAAGGCAATGCATTTGTTGATGTGCCTAAATAACAAAACTTATGAGATGCTTCCTTGCACATTATAAAAAAATATTTTTTTAAATTTTCAACATCTTAACATTCATAATGACCTACTACCGAATATGGTCACATAACTGGCTGGGCAATATATAAAATTTCTCTTATATTCGATACATTTTTGCTTATTAAATGGCTTGATAATATTATGATACATAATTTATTGTAAATGTAGACAGTGTGGTTTGATGTAAAATGGGCAGTGCTAGATGTTTATAAGTTGTACTTATTATTGTACTTAAATTCCTTATTTTATTTGTATTATGCCGTATTGTTTATTTCTGGTATTTTAAGCTCTGTTGTTTAATCCTGCACAGTGAGAGCTAAGCCTCGGCACGATTTCCCATGAGATAAGTAGTTTTATCTTATGAGTACGAAAACAGAAAAGCAACCGTGATAGGACAGGGATATGGTGCTGTTCTCAGATGTGAGCACAACTCAGGCACTGCGGCGGACACCTATAATGGGAAGGCAAGCTTCTTTATCAGTACTTTGCTGCCATAATTCATGGAAACTCCACCAAAGCCCCAACCGCACTATGAAAAGAACAGCACTAGGCTACCACATGCTTTACTAGGTGCATCACAAAGGTGAGCCAGTCTCCCTGAGGTCATCAAGTACAACGCCACTGAAGTGTTCAGAATTAGACAAACTGTTTACGAGGCAGCCTGTTCCCTCTAGGGAACATGGGGTGGAAGGGTGAACTACACTTCTTTGTACACTGGGCACACACTGAATGGGAACTGTGCTGCATTGTGCTGACACCGATTCACATCACATTTGCCTCAGGTTCCTGAGGGACAACCAAACGCAGGAAGTGGGGGTGAACACAGCCCAGAGCATGGGACCTGTAGCACAGCAGGATAACGAACCAGACTCCAGTCCATTACCTTTCAGGTACCGATGTAGAAAAGAGAATAACTACCTCTGTGCTACGAATAATTTGCTCTGTAAATGGATAACACAGTAAAGCTTTAAGTACATCAAATAAATGCCTCTTAAACAATAAAAAGTTTACAGTTTCATTACGACAAGGAGCCCATTCGACTTCACTCTCTTTGAATATTTGATATGTAATTTGAGTTCCTATACCAAAAGCGGATGAGCAAACACAAAATTAATGAACAACCACAAATGTCTACAGATGGAGCAGGCAGGGTGACCCCACACCTTTTCTATCATGGTGGTAGTGTAGGTGGGGGGGGGGGGGCTTAATTACACAGCTTACACTGTCCTGAGCAAAGGGCTTGTGGTAATTTCATAGACATTATGACATTAGGGGGAAAAAAAGGACTTGTGGCCACCATCTGAGATTTCAGACGAAACACATCAGCAACAAAACACAACAACTCTGCCAAGTTAGTATTCACTAGCACCCTTAGTAATACCACGCTACCACCTACACAGGCCACCAGCAAATACATAAAGGGCCCCCGTGGGGCGTGACAGGACCAGCGAGCCGTGTAGGCATATACCACGAAGGGCACTCCTGTCCCCGCATGTCCCACCTGATTTCGGTCTTCTCCACCGCCGTCATGGCTCCACATCCGTTCCCCATCAGCCAGCTGAGGAGGCTGAAGGCGACGAGCGTCTCCCACTTTAACTCCATGGCAAAAATCCGGGTGCCCCCTACCAACACCCCCCCCCCGGACGGGACCCCGGTGGCTGTCCGGCCCTCGCCTCCGCAAACGCAAATATCAGAACGGCCCTTCTGAAGGATGGCAAAAGGGCAGCCTAGTTATAGAAAAGGGCCTTATTATTAAAAACACAAGCGGTGCAGCCCTGAATGCCAATATAAAGGTAATAATGCGGGAGCTGGGGTACTGGCCGGAGGGCTCGGGCTAGCGGCGGGCGCCGGGCCCGCAGCGCACTGTACCGGGCTAAGCGAGGCGGCTAAGGCGGCCCCAGGGGCCTAACGGTGTCCGGGAGCACGATAAGGAGCAGGGCGCCCGTACGCGCGGTTACAGCAGAAACATCCCCACCCCTGCGCCGGGGGGTCCGGCTGGCGAATGCTAGCGTCCCTCAGAGAGCCAGGCGCCTCCCCGGGTGTCTCCGTGCGCCGCTTCCCCGTCCGCTCCCGCCGGCGCTCCATCCTCGGGCCCGCTCTCGGCCTGCTAGCCGCGTTAGCCGGAGCATATGAACGTCATCCGCGCGAAAAGCCCGTCGCTGACACGGCCGACAAGCGCCCCGAGAGACGGTCCCATCGGGCTCCTCCGCAGACCCGCGGACTGTGAGAGCCCTCGCCTCCTTACGGTGCTAATTTTGGTGTTAGCCGATTAGCCGCCGCTAACTTCCGGTGCAGGGGAGCGCTCGCCGGCGCAGAAAAACGCCCTTCCGCTCCCATTGGAGCGCTCGCCGGCACAGAGAAACGCCCTTCCGCTCCCATTGGAGCGCTCGCCGGCGCAGAGAAACGCCCTTCCGCTCCTATTGGAGCGCTTGCCGGCGCAGAGAAACGCCCTTCCGCTCCCATTGGAGCGCTTGCCGGTGCAGAGAAACCCCCTTCCGCTCCCATTGGAGCGCTCGCATGTCTGACCCCGGCGGAGGCCGGGCTGCCGCTGTCTTTTGACAGCTTACGGGCGAGCTATGATAAGATATAAAAACGATTTTGATGTATATGTGAATTCTATTAGGAACTCTAATAAGCCCATCGCAATCAAGACTTTTTCTTGGTGTAAATCCTGCAAGCTAATATAGTGCGCTTTGGATTATTGTATATAACCCTCATTGTTGTTTTTTGTCTTTATTGTTGTAAATGTGAGTATTGTCAGTGTCGGGCGTCTGCCTTGCGCAATTGGCACATTAATGTTGATCTCCCAACATCAAATCAAATTATCAGTGCAATAAATGATAAAAGTAAACACATACTTAAAGTAATCTTTATTACATATTGAATTATGTTAAAATATATAAGTAACAGATAGTTAAGGCATCTTATATGCCTTATATGTGTATAATGCAGCATATTGGTCCTTTTGGTTTACTTGTCCTTTGGAACGTTCACACACGTTTGAACAGAGAAATTGACGTTATTTTGATTTTCTTATACTTATTTACATAGACACCGCAAATACTTGATATGATAGGTTATTCATTTGTTTTTTGTTTATTCTTTAACCAGGATAGTCACATTGAGACAAAGTCTCCTTTCAAAGTGAGAGGCCAAGAAAAGGCAGTACCAAGTTTAAAACAAAACATACAGCATAAAACACAAGCAGATACAAAATGTGTTTGACAAAAACAATCACAGTGGTTACCTAAAAGATTTCCAAAACAATCTTTAAAATCAGAAAGTGAAATGAATGAATGAAAGTCTAGCGTATTTTTGCAATGTGCAAAACACTGTTGCAATTTTATAAGCCATATTCATTCG
>JAODKN010000114.1:6516902-6527182 GCA_026774425.1 Petrocephalus zakoni
TGTCTGATGCAGGAGTACAGTCTTCGTTAGGTATATGTTTGTCTGATACAGGAGTACAGTCTTTGTTAGGTATATGTTTGTCTGATGCAGGAGTACAGTCTTTGTTAGGTATATGTTTGTCTGATACAGGAGTACAGTCTTTGTTAGGTATATGTTTGTCTGATGCAGGAGTACAGTCTTTGTTAGGTATATGTTTGTCTGATGCAGGAGTACAGTCTTTGTTAGGTATATATTTCATCCTCATGCTTTGCATGCGCAGTGAATTGGCCTCAGTGACACGCAAATTCATAGTAAAAGATAATTTGTTTTTTTGGGGGGATTCGACCCCCCAGTCCCCCCTACTTCCGACCCCCTCCCTGTGGGTCCTGATTAGTCACTGATAAAATCCTTTCTAAGAGCACATTTCACTTTCACTCGGGCGACTGAACACTGTCACCTACGGGCGCTCTCAGGAGGTGAGCTGGGGGTCACGGTCTCCTTGGGGATGGATGTGCTGCTGCCACGAGCCCCCGTCAGCAGCCTCCCCAGCCATCCACGCCAGCCGACGTCTGCTATTGCGGTCACCTCTGATCCAGAATCCTATGATAACCTCCCAATGTTTTCTGCAGATTCATGCATCCAGCTCAGGGTGTGCAGCTCTCAGAACGACGCGAATCATTCCGCCATTAAGAAGCATGAGAAGGGGTGTTATCGCTAAGCACATTCGAAATAGCAATTTGCTTAAAGGCATTTTTAAGCAAGACCTTGATAACTAAAATTAGCTCATGACAGGAAGCCAACAGGACCACTGAAGCCCACACTGCCTGTGTGGTTATATAATTTCTGTATCTCCAAGGTGTTCCTAGTACTCTCTGTCACATATCATGGTGCATCCCCACCCCCACATGGGAATAGCAGCAATCGATATATCCAATTGGTTTTTAAAAAGCACTGTTTATGGTGTAGGATGGGGAGGCTGACTGCCAGGGCTGGTATCAGGATGGAAACTGGGGTGTGAACACAGAGGAGTAGGGAACTGGGGCTTAAGCCCACAGCTCTCCCGTTCATTGGACTGCAAATCAGAGGAGAATTTTGTCAGACTGGCTCCAGAACACCCCCCCCCCACTAGGGGTCCCTATATATATTATATATATAAAATCATACAATCTGTAAAGGTGATGTTATCATAACACTCAGTTATGACGTAGTAATGGACAGCAGCTTAGTGGGTCTGAGGACTGTGTTAAATGTGTGTTTGCCCGGGTGAGCCCATCGGGTGATATTAGGTTCCTTAGGGTGACCCCATCGGGTGATATTAGGTTCCTTTGGGTGAGGGCTTCAGGTGATATTAGGTTCCTTTAGGGTGACCCCATCGGGTGATATTAAGGTCCTTTAGGGTGACCCCATCGAGTGATATTAGGTTCCTTTGGGTGAGGGCTTCAGGTGATATTAGGTTCCTTTAGGGTGACCCCATCGGGTGATATTAGGTTCCTTTAGGGTGACCCCATCGGGTGATATTAGGTTCCTTAGGGTGAGGGCTTCAGGTAACTACTTGCTTTATTAGTTGTGGCACCAGTGAGCTAAATCCTCTTAATTCAGCTTTTATTTTATTTATTTTTTTTTTTATTACCGCAACTAGTCATTTTGAAGAAGTACAGGAAGGTGTCAGTTCCTAAATATATCGCTGTTCTGTGCTTAAAGACTATAGATAAATCCTCCATAAAATTGTTTGATCTTATGGTAGATTCCATCCGGGTTTTTCTTTCCTTTCCCTGGTATAAATCTGACGTGTCTGAATTCCCATGAACCAGGAAGCGGCTTCCGGAAGAGGCTTTGTGACTGAGGGAGGGACCAGGCACTTTGTTGTCGGATACAGTCCTGCATTGCTGAATAAGGGCGACATCTTAGTTTTGGTTCTCCGTATTCCCAAATTAACATAATAACGAGTTGGTAACGGCTGGTGGAGAGCGCCATGTCCACCTGCGTGTACGGCGCTGTGTTGGCACATGGTCGTGCCGTGACGCGCGCTTCACCAGGAGCAGGGGCCGGCCCCTCACTGCCAACACCCAGGCAAGGATCCCACAGCTCTACAGGAGATATTTGGGCAGCTAGGCCAGGATCCTGATGCCAGCTTAAGCCACGCTCCCTCTGAGCAATCCTGTTTGTTTTACATGAATAATGTCGACAGAATGAACATTCCTTCACTTTCATGGTCCCCTCTTTTAGAAGTTTTACAGTAAAACAAATAAAACTGCACTGAAACTTGGAGTATCGAAGAAGGAGTAGAATATGGATACTGTAGCGTGTGTAAGCCTCTTCAGGGGTGCAGGACTTACACTCTGGGGTGACGATGACGTATGCTGCCAATGGCGGAGTGATACCAACGTGGCTTGTTGGAGTAGGAAATACTCCATCCAGGGTTTGGTCCATTTCCCAAGAACCGTGAAGAGACACCCCCCCCTCCAAATCCCCAACCCCATGTGGTGGAGAATGCTAACGCTTCCTGTCTGCGGTGTTTCTGTTTGTCCTGTCATCAACCACCCCCCCCCCCCAGTAGACTTTGAGGATGCACGCGTTATTGTAGCTTGTTTGGTGCAGCAGCCAGGCCTGGGGGCGGATGGGGTATGGATGGGGTACGGAGTTCACAGCCTCGATGGTGAAACATTCGCACCTCTGGAGCGAACAGAAGTTCTGATGCTGTGTTGCCCGGCTTACCAGCATGCAGCCTTGTGAGCATGCCAAAATGTGTGCATGAACAGTATTTCTCTTTTAGACATGATCGGTAAGCAGTATTAAAGCAGACTTTGAAGCACAGTCAGTGTGTACATGCACGCGTATTACATGAGCTATGATACTCGCGGCCCGGCCTGAACCTGGCTGAGCTGTTTGTTTTCCTTCAGAAGATGACAAGTCGCTATGCGTCTAAAACTTACAGTATCTCTGGCACCAAGGAGCTGGGTTGACGGATTCACCCAAAACAACCGTCATGCACATCAAAGGATGAATGGGCAAAGATACATGATCCCCCGAGTGAAGTGTGAGTCACTGAAACGCACGGGACTGCGCTCTGCTAGAGGGGAGTCCTGTCTGATTACGACAGGCCGCTTGAGAAGGGAGGCTGAGCGATGTCCGCTCGAGGGCTTCCAACGCCCAGGGCATTCCAGACATTTTCCCGGGGGGCTAATGGCCATTCTGGCTGGAGGGGGACTCCAGCCAGTCGGCAGAATGTATTGTGGGGATCCCCCAAAGTCCTGGGCCGATCTGTCATCCTAGTCCAGCCCTGCCCGTAACCCATTAGGGGTTCAAAAATGTCACTTGAATTTATGAAATGTTAGTATCAACACCCAGTTCATGCAGCACAAAAAATATTACAGAGAATTAAACATAAGGTCCTGAGGTTTTAGCTAGCTATTCAATCATACAATAGTGCTAAGGGGTTATTATAGTTTTGGGTGTCCCTGCTTTAAGAAAGTTCTCTGCTCACAGTTACACAGGGACTGTTTGCTTTAGTGAGCAGCGGGGAGATGTGCATGGGTTTGCTAAGCCTGCTTGCTGGGGTTGCGAGCTCCGTGATGACATCTCCCTCGGGTTTTTTCGCAGTGCCCCTCCCCCTCACAAATCACTTTCTGCATGTCTGCCACTGACCCTTACAGGGTATGCGGTCACTGGACACGCATCAGGGCAGAGGGCAGCTCGTCTGTAAGCCTTCTCCGCACCAGAAATCCAAGCACCAAACTGCATTTCACACAGTTTCCTCAGTTGGGTTAAAACGATGACCTGTCATATTTCATATCATTTAATTTTTTATGTATATGATGACTCTTACGATTATAAAACTATAAAACCCCTGTACTGTAGAATTACTACATACACAAATATTTGTATTTTTGTTCAGAATGATACAGATTTATATTCATAGATGACATTTGTGTTTTGACTCCCATCCAGAGCCATAATGAACTGCTGACTGGACATAGACCAGCTCCTGTAATTATTCGCTCATAATAGGGCCTTGGAAGGTATGACGGGCGGGAGGCAGGAGCCCTGGGTAGCAGTCATATTGGTTGCAGTTGGGAGGTGTGATATTTTTGTTTATGCACTGCAGAGTTTATGTGGGTGGGAGTAAATGAAACTGGTGCGCGAGGGCCAGGAAACGCCTTCATCACCGCTAGAACAGATCTGCAGGGTGGATTCTGATTGGATCTCTCCCGGGTCACGCTAGCCCAGGTCTCAGGTTATGGCTGTCAGGCTGGGACTAAACCGTTCACTTTATACAGGACAACTTTTCACTTTGCAACTAAGTCACGGTGCCATCTTGTAGTTAAAGGTTCCTGTCGGAGAATATGACGGCTGTGGGTCTCGTTCCTCCTAATTAGTGTCACCTGTGAGGTTTCTTGGCGGGGAAGAAAAAAGCGCATGGACATGCTGGTGAAGCTCTCGTGCCGCAGAGACACAGAAGGTGGGGAGGCTGACAGGGAATGACACCGCCGGGCGCCGATTCTGGCTCCGTAGCTGCAGACACCCGGCTTCAACTAAATTAAAAGTGATGGAACCACAAAGTCGGCAGAGCCACCGCGACGGGCATCTCGCCTTGCGTCCTCCGGGCTCCCCTGTGGCTGACAGCTCAGTGGGAGCTCTTCCGTCTCGCTCCGCGTGACGTGACAGGCGGCGCCGCTTTGGACACACGACCAGTCGGGAGGTGCATTCCAACAGCCGTCACCCTGCATCCAGGCCGCGGCACAAACAGGCGGTCATGCAGGTCTCGCCTACAGGTGTCGCCCTTTCACCCAGGAAGGGTTTCTCCTGTATCACTAGACCCTCCTGCCTTTATGCTCCATTTAATAACACTTTCTTTATTCCGAAACAATAGTTTTTTTTTACAACAGCACAGGACAAGCCAATATGAACAAAGCCTCTTCATTTTCCTCTGTGTGTGTGTATCAGAGTACAAACCCTAACCTTACCGTCTCGTCTGCGATAATGACTCTTCATGTACACAGATACTCCTCTGCTAACAATTTTTCATTCTAAGAATGTTTAATGAACGTCAATGTTAAAGTAAGAACGTTCTATTGCTAAGTTTGGGAGGACCATATAATGTCGGCTAGTGTTCCCTTTTCCTTCTTGGACCCCGCCAGTAATCTTAGAATGGGACTAATGATTATTCGGCGTATTTATATAACTGCTGGACCTCCTGAAACACGTTGCCACAGATGATTCACCGTCTGACAGTGGACACAGATGCGTTTATGGCGATTGGCGTATGCCCCATTCCACATTTAGCCACCGGATCTCGAGCTGGCGGTGCTCAAACGCAGCCATACCACCATGTTTACAGGCTTTTAAAGCCTGCCTGCTTCGTTGAGATAATTAGCTTTATTTTTAGAGATCAAGTGGGTGTTCTCTGTGGCGGAAACCAGCATTTTATAACAAAACAAGACATGATGCAGTTTTATAAAATAACTCAAACAGGAAGTGAGGTAATCATATTTTATAGGAAGAGCAGTGCTAAAGTGGAATGATGTAATGGGAATTGGAATGGAATTGAACAATTTTTAACCACTGAACTCCTGGAGCCTGTTACTGAGGTAGACAGTACACAGTGGTGACAGCATAGATGGGCAAAGGCTCGGCCAATCGCGGTGAGGGATTGTCCACCGTCCTATAGGACGAGCGCTGATCTCAGGCATGCGTACCTGCGGAGTGGCGGCAGACTCCCAGCAGGACGGGCGGCGGGCATCGGCGAGGGGACGTTGGCTAGCCGTTCACCATCAGGCACTGACACATTCTCGCTGCCGCAACGCCGCTTTCATCACGTGGAATTAGTGTGGGATGCCAGCGATCTGTTTCCTGTCAAGAGGCACTGTGATCAAAACACGGATGTGACATACTGCCAGGGTGTGGAGGGGAAACTGAAAGACTGAGATATCAAGTGATTCCTTAACTTCTTCCTGTTGAAATCATGTGACCATCATCAGGTCCTTGATTTGTGACTGCATACAGTGAATTCATTTTCTGAGTTGCATCACTTTGCAGGGGAGTCCATTAGAAACCATGTAAAACATGCGTTTATGCGTTTACCTGTATCTGGCCTGTACCTTCATTAGGATAGCCACTGAAAACCTGACGTGGTGCTTAACATAAGGGTGCTGGTAGTTTAGCCCAGAAGGGGGCAGCATATTGATCTTAGGACCCTTGCAGGTAGTAATGTGGCAAGGTCATTTCCTTCAGCACTCTAGGTCTAAGTCTTAACGCAGGCTTCAAAAGTGCTATTCTATGATACGAGGGACGGGTTCCGAATCACATCGTGACCTTAAACGGATGATCTGGCTAATTTTTGATGACTAGGACTGCATGATATCCATTTGCATGTGTAAAGGCCATCATGGACACAGCTGTTGTGCCATTCGATGGAGCAGATACACGGTCTGTCTGAGTCCAGACTGCCCTGCTGACTGCACAGCTGACCATTCTCCTCCTTCTCTTTCACAGAGATTATGAATGATGTCATAAAGAAGGTGAAGAAGAAGGGCGAATGGAAGGTGAGGAGCTTGTTTCAGTTCTCATTGTAGTCTGTTGTTGCCAATGAGTAATGGTATAGTCCTCTGTTGCTGATGAGTGATGTATAGTCTGCCGTTGCCAATGAGTGATTGCTGATGAGTGACGTATAGTCCGCCGTTGCCAATGAGTGATTGCTGATGATTGATGGTATAGTCTGCCGTTGCCAATGACTGATTGCTGATGATTGATGGTATAGTCCGCCGTTGCCAATGAGTGATTGCTGATGATTGATGGTATAGTCTGCCATTGCTGATGAGTGATTGCTGATGACTGATGGTATAGTCTGCCGTTGCTGATGAGTGATTGCTGATGACTGATGGTATAGTCTGCCATTGCTGATGAGTGATTGCTGATGAGTGATGGTATAGTCTGCCGTTGCTGATGAGTGATTACTGATGACTAATGGTATAGTCCGCCGTTGCCAATGAGTGATTGATGATGATTGATGGTATAGTCCGCCGTTGCCAATGAGTGATTGCTAATGATTGATGGTATAGTCCGCCGTTGCCAATGAGTGATTGCTGATGATTGATGGTATAGTTCACCGTTGCCAATGAGTGGTTGCTCATGAGCGATTTCTGATGACTGATGGTATAGTCTGCCATTGCTGATGAGTGATGGTATAGTCTGCCGTCGCTGATGAGTGATTGCTGATGACTTATGGTATATTCCGCCGTTGCTGATGAGTGATGTATAGTCCGCCGTTGCCAATGAGTGATTGCTGATGATTGATGGTATAGTCTGCCAATGCTGATGAGTGACGTTATAGTCCTCATTGTAACTGGAAAGGCCCGGAGAGGGGTCAGTTCCTGGCAACGTCAGCAGAAATATGCAGTGGTGATGCCCCCGCAACAATCAGGATCAAGCCAATATTTGTCGCTTCATTCTGTCCCTCCTAACTCACATCTCTCTGTTTTTAAACTTTTTAAAAGGGAGAGACACTGCATCTGAAAACCACATACAATACAGGCCAATAGATTACATGCTAGTTAACAAAAAAATCCATTAGGATTATTCCGACGTACCCTTGAGAGAACACTGATAGTGAGTGTCCAGTCCTATAAAGAAGTCCAAATAAAGTAACGCTATTTTCTAATGCTCTTCTTACTGATGACCTCGACCTAGTCTATATGAAATCCAGGTTGTGTTGCGTTTTGTTCTCCTGGTTTGTGGTCATAGTCTTGGCTGTAGTCTTGGTTGTATTAATGTTTGAAGCTCATTTTCAGGCCATCGCAGGGTTTCTTCAGTTTGCTGAGCCTCGTAAACCCAGCTCCCGGTTGGTTTGGGGGGGGGGTCCTTTTTCAGAGTGCACGTTTGTGAACACCTGCAACACTTCTGTTGGCCAAGGATCGCTTCATATGCAGCCATATATCAGGGTGGACAGAATGACCTCCAGTTACAGCCTTTCCGACCTGTCTTGCATTGTTGTTTTTAATTACAGGATCAAACTCATTTTTTTCTGTGTATAAACTTGTGCTGTGATTTAATTTCCCTCCCCTGGGTGAAATGTTGCCTACATAACTGTGAGTGGTTGCTTTTATTTTTATTATTTATTTTTAATCTTGGCTCATTTTATCCATATTTCCTGCTGTCTGAAATCATACCTTATTTTAAGCCCTTCTGTGCAGTAACTTTCCCCCCAACTATATTCCAAATCCAAATCCAGTCTCTTCACCTGCTGTACCGATTTCCTTACCCACCTGGCCACCCCCCGTCTCTCTCTCCATTTTTATGCACCCCCTGTTCACCGTGTATCTTCTGCTCTAACCTACTCCATCTTCCCTCTCATACTTGCCTTGTCTTCCCAATCTCATGCTGACCCTCCTTTTGCATTTTTACCCCATTGCCTCTCCTCATCTGTCCATTGCATTTGACCCTATGAGACTAACGTCTATCCATCTGTCCTAACATCTGTTCTGTATTACCTGCATTCCTTCATCTGTGCATTATCTGTCCTGCCTTTATAATTTTCCTTTCATCCAAAACCCTCCTCTCCCTCTGTCTTCTCTTATCTCCCTGACCCATCTCTCTCTATTCCTACTCTCCCTCAGTCCTCCTTTCTGTCCCCATGACTCGTCTCTCTCTCTAATCCTCCTCTCCCTCAGTCTTCCTTTCTGTCTCCATGAGCTGTCTCTCTCTCTAATCCTCCTCTCCCTCAATCTTCCTTTCTGTCTCCATGACCTGTCTCTCTCTCTAATCCTCCTCTCCCTCAGTCTTCCTTTCTGTCTCCATGACCTGTCTCTCTTTCTAATCCTCCTCTCCCTCTGTCTTCCTCTGTCTCCCTGACTTGTCTCTCTCGGCCTTCCTTTCCATTCCCCTGACCTGCCTCTCTCTCTGCCTTCCTCTGACTCTCCCTGTTTTCCTCCGTCTCCCTGAACTCTCTTTTCTCTAATTCATCTCTCCCTCTCCCTGACCTCTGTCTCTCTCTTCTCTACTCCTCTCCCTCTACCTTTCCCTGTCTTTCTGACATATCTCTCTTCTCTACTCCTCTTCCTCTATCTTCCTGTCTTCCTCACCTCTTGCTCTCTCATCCCTATTCCTCCCCTCCCTCAGTCTACCTCTATATCTCCCTGACCTATCACTCTCATCTGTATTCCTCCTCTCAATGTCTTCCTCTGTCTCCCTGACCCGTCTCTCTCTCTCTATTCCTCTTTTCCCTCTACCTCTCTCTTTCTTTAACCTGTCGCTCTCAGCTCTCTATTCCCCCTCTCCCTGTCTACCTGTCTCTGACCTGTCTCTTCCATCTTCCAGGCCCTGGTGGTGGACCAGCTCAGCATGAGGATGCTGTCGTCCTGCTGCAAGATGACAGACATAATGACCGAGGGCATCACTAGTGAGTCAGCCCATGTCTCCCATACGGCCACGATGCAGCGCTGGTCTCCATGGACACGCTGCCCCTGCTGCCTGCCCAGTGCCATCGTGACCGCCTATTTCATAAGAACTCGCTGACCCTCTATTTCCCCCACTTTCTAGTTGTTGAAGACATTAACAAGAGGCGGGAGCCACTGCCCACCCTAGAGGCCATTTACCTTATCACCCCCACTGAGAAGGTAAACATAACCACGCACCCGCACATCCCTGTGCAGTAGAGGTTCAGCGTACAGACGGGTGTAGCCTATTTATTCAGCCAGATGTTACTAGAGCATTTCAGGAACCCTGGGGTGGGGGGGTCCTGGTCTACCACGCTGCCTACACACAGTCTACACACACCTCACAAACACTGGAACATGCACAGATGTGATGTCCACAAACAATTGTGGTTTCCCACTGGGATGTCCCACATGACCACGCCCCTGACTTCACCTCTCTGTCTTCCTCCAGTCTGTGCAGACTCTCATTGGGGACTTCAAAGACCCCCACTCAGCCAAATATAAAGCAGCCCATGTCTTCTTCACCGACTGTGAGTACAGAAGGATTTGCCTGTATTAATTAAATCATTAATTTCATTAACTAAAGTATGCAGCTGGATGTGTGAGCACTGAACCTCCATCCTACTCTCAACCCAATCCAACCCCTGCCCCCACCAGCCTGCCCAGACCCCCTGTTTAACGAGGTGGTGAAGAGCCGGGCCGCCAAGACAGTCAAGACCCTTACAGAAATCAACATCGCCTTCCTGCCCTACGAGTCGCAGGTGAGGCCCTGCTGGTGGCACCACTGCCCCCTGTCCAGGGGGGGGGGGGGGGGGGGGGGGGGGGGGGGGGGGGGGGGGGGGGGGGGGGGGGGGGGGGGGGGGGGGGGGG
>JAODKN010000114.1:6530094-6546616 GCA_026774425.1 Petrocephalus zakoni
CAACTGGTTGGTTGAATAACCATACAACTTCTACAGCTCATCCAAGTCATTAAGATCTTGGTTAAAGTAATTAATAAAATAGGCAGGCTGGGGTTTAAAACTATCCTCAGAAATCAAGAGTTATGAGTTTAATTCCTTTCCTTGGCTCTATGTCTTTTACAATAAAAAAACAACATGCAAATAGGTAAAATGTTGCCTCTAAATTACTCTTATTATGTGTCCTGTGATGGACCCTTCTTGGGTGTCTTGTGCTGCAATGCATGATGGGATAGGTCACAGGCTCCCCATAAGCAGGTCTGCAAGAAGGCAGGATGGATATATTGAACCAATTAAGATGTCTTTCTTAGTGCTGAAGCCATTTAATGGGAAACGGAAAACCTGAACACTGTTCTGCTAGGGGCAGGTTGACAGGCAGTGCTCGCTGACCTAGGCTGCCACCTGCTCAGTCCCCTCGGTACCTTTCGACGTCACCCGGCTCCCTCTGTGTCCTTGCAGGTACGAGACGAGCGGCATGGGCGACTCCCGCGAGAAGGAGGTGCTTCTGCACGAGGATGATGACCTTTGGGTGTCACTGCGGCACAAACACATAGCTGAGGTGTCCCAGTGAGTCCTTGCCGATGCCGACATCCGTGTTGAGTCTAAGCTGAACAGAGTTGTGTTTGTAAGGAAGCTTCTTTTCTAAGTGACGACCCTAAAATTATAGGTGTTTATGAGTTCTGTCTGCCAGCAGCTTAGCAATCACCTGTCTCTATAGCAACCTGCGCTGCACGGCGCCCAGCACAAAGCCACAATTCCCCTTCATCCTGATCCTTATCTGTTATGCCACCTACTGCCAGCCACGCACCCCATATCTGTGGGGCCGTTTTAGGGCGAAGTGGCCCACAGTACAAACGCAGGATTTATTTACGGACTCTGCAGTTTGCTTCTGTTGCTAGGCATGTGTTCAGCTAGCAGACAAAAAGGACACTGGACCAGGTGAACTTTTCTTACATAGAAAATTTAAAAGACCAGACAGCTGTCTGTGAAACTGTTCAATACCACCTGACAGCGAACGCGGCTTAAATTGCAATCGATGGAGCCAGAAAGGGTGCACGATGGCAGGGTTTCAAACACCAAAATGTCAGGTGTCTTACTGTAAAATGTGAAGTCACATGGGAGTCATTTTCCAGCACGGTCCTGTTATGGATAACCCAGAGAAAATGCTGACTGCTTGGCTTGGACCATTCAATCGATATATCGATGGGTCAGCCAAAAGATTTACTTGGATTAATCAGCTGATGGCAGATAAGTAAATGAATAAACTAGTCACACAACAGTCTGCTCTCAACTTCTGAAAAATGTAATTGAATTTAGATAATAAAAGGTCTTCCTAATCTCGGTGTCTCTCTCTCTCCCTCCCTCCCTCACACCCGCTCGCTCGCTCTCCCTGCCCCATCACTGTCCCATAGAGAGGTCACTCGCTCCCTAAAGGACTTCTCTGCCAGCAAACGGATGAACACAGGCGAGAAGGTACAGCTCCAGTCGCATACATGCACACATGCACACACACATGATCCGCACCCCCCTGCACCCCACCCTCCCACCTGCTCTGGCGGGGGGAGGCTGGCCCATAGAATTACACTTGTGAGTCAACACTAGATCCAAATCAGGACATCGGGCGAGCTGGGGATGCCCTCCCTGCTGACTTTCCAGCTGTGTTAGAGAGTGGCAGCCCTGGTCAGATCCCGGTTTTCCTTGTGCCCTGTAGACCACCATGAGGGACCTGTCCCAGATGTTGAAGAAAATGCCTCAGTACCAGAAGGAGCTGAGCAAGGTGAGGGAGTCGGACGGCACCACACAGACTTAAAACCCGAAACCTAACAGGACCCATTCCATTTCTGGCACAGTGGCGGTTGGATATAAACCAGACACCTTAATGTGGAAATTTTGCGGGCTGGTAAAAATATCACTTCTCCCCCTTTCTGTTCATTTTCGAAGAAGCAGACTGCTGCATGATTTATGATGGTCACACCCACTAGGATCTGCCTACGCAGCACGATCTGGAAGTGCCAAACACAAGATGGCCGCCCATTGCAAGATTTCCCAGAAATTCTGATCCTGTAGCAAAAGTGATTTTCTTTTAATGAGCAATTACAAAGGATTGCTTACCTCTAACCATTTCACTTATATTTAGCAAAGGTGATACACCAGAGGCTTTGATTACATAAATGTGGACATCCTTTAAAGAGAGGATATGAGATTACAGAATGGAATGAGGTGATTTTAAATCACTACCGTGCTGTGCTAGTAGCCATTGGAACGTGTGTTGTTCATTCAAGGTCATTCAAGGTCATTTGAGGTCATGAGATCACAGCACCCAGAGTCATGGCCTGGAATGGCCATTGCTAACCCCTTGTGTGCCCCCACCCCTTCCCCAACAGTACTCCACCCATCTGCAGCTGGCAGAGGACTGCATGAAGCACTACCAGGGCACTGTGGACAAGCTGTGCCGTGTGGAGCAGGTCCGTGAGCCGCTCTCCAGGGATATTAGAAGGGATATCGGGGGTGGGGGCGGGCATGTGAGACAATGTAATGTGACACAGATCTGAGATCCCCTCCTATTGGGTGTTCCAGGATTTAGCCATGGGTACCGATGCTGAGGGTGAGAAGATCAAGGATCCCATGAGAGCCATTGTGCCCATCCTGTTGGATGGCAACGTCAGCACCTACGACAAGATCCGCATCATCCTGCTCTACATCTTCCTCAAGAACGGTGAGCACCCCCCTCAAACACACACACTCAAACACGCACACACTTACATCCCCTACGGCAGTGGTTCTCAATTCTGTTCTAGGGGACCCCCAGTCAGTCCATGTTTTTGCTCCATCCCAGACAGTCCACATTTTTGCTTGGAGGGAGCAAAAACTTGGGCTGTATGGAGGTCCCAGAGGACTGGGTAGGGAAACACTGATCTAAGGGACCATGTTCGGGTGTCCCTCATCTGCTCGGTTTCTGCCCACCAAGGATCTCCTCTGTTTCCCCCAGGGATCACCGAGGAGAATCTGAACAAGCTGATTCAGCATGCCCAGATCCCCCCAGAGGACAGCGAGATCATCACCAACATGGCCCACCTGGGAGTGCCCATCATCACAGACGTGAGTGCACGTTACCTCCAACATTATCTAAGTGGCAGTGCTGTTAACCCCAGTCCACAAAAAGCTGCTGGTCTTCCTGTTCTTCAGGAATCATAACCTCCTCTCTCATCTCATCCTCTTCCTCTCTTGTCTGATCCTACCCCGATCCTCTCTGATGCCCCAGTCAACCCTACGCAGGGGCAAGAAGATGGACCGCAAGGAGCGCGTGAGCGAGCAGACCTACCAGCTGTCCCGCTGGACCCCTCTGATTAAGGACATCATGGAGGTCAGCCAGGTCCCCAGCCTGCCGCCACCCGCCCAGCTGCCTCGGCCGTCCGTCTGATGGGTCTGTCTGCTTCTGCTTTCAGGACGTGATTGACGACAAGCTGGACACTAAGCATTACCCCTACATCTCCACGCGCTCCTCTGCCTCCTTCAGCACCACTGCAGTCAGGTGGGCGGGGCGGCTCGCACGCTCACGCACGTACATGCATATTACAGTATGCTTATGGAGATCTATAGGAAGCCGTAAGTCTTGCTGTGCTGCTACTGTCACAAGTGTGTAGGATATCTAACAGGCAAGAGATCAAGGCTGAAGGAAACATGTCGCTAAAGCCTCCGTCACAGCGCATGCATCTCGCTCCCCTCCCCCTTAGTAAACGTGTCCGTATCCAGGTGAGGAATGTTCTCCTATAATGAGTTCCAGAATCAATAGTCATTATGGACCGTTTGGGGGTGGGAGAAAGCTGGGGGGAGATGGGAGATGCTATAGATCAATAAACTCAGATGGGTGGGGGCTGGGAAGAGGTGAGTCAGGGGCAGTAACTTTGTGTGTGTATGTGTGTGTGTATCGACCTAAAAATAGGAGATGTAGCAATCGCAGGGGGTTCCAGAAAGCCCTCTGTGACTAATGAAACACTACGCAGAGCTCCTGAGGAGGCCTGTTCTCCTGTAGGTAGGCGGTTCAGCCATGCTAGCTGAAGCAGAGTCAGAATGTGGGGTGACACAGCAGTATGCTGACAGAGCGACTGACGTGCTGTCCAGCAGTCTCTTTCTCCTGAGAGAAAGAGTAGACGTTTCTCCTGACTCCTCGCCTAAAAAGGTCAGCACTGTGGAATACTAACGTCTCTGGTGCACCTCTGACCTCCTTCAGTGCCCGATATGGCCACTGGCACAAGAACAAGACCCCCGGCGAGTACCGCACTGGCCCCCGCGTCATCGTCTTCATCATCGGCGGGGTGTCCTTCAGCGAGATGCGCTGTGCCTACGAGGTCACGCAGGCCAACGGCAAGTGGGAGGCCATCATTGGTGAGTCTGTTTACCTGGGCTGTTACTGAGCCCTGCAGGAAGAAGGAGGCTAGCCAATGAGCCAGCAGACCAATCAGATTTGAATAGAGTAGGATTTCCAATAGGCTGCAGGAAAACATGATTGGCCAATAGGAGGAAAACAGGAAGTGTATGTCTGCCTCAAGGCAGGCCTGCCTGACCCGGATCCCTTAGGCACTATTGGCACTTTCCCCCACCCAGCCTGGAAGTGCTCTGTGGTAATTAATTGGATAGTACCTCACATGACAGTTCAGGTGCTAATTATAAAAAGTTCCCAAAAAGATGCAGGTCATAGAAGGCGAGGGTCAGACATCCCCAGCTCGAAGGATAAAGGCAGAAAGGAACTGCTGAAATTGACGGCCAGCCCTTGGCGAGGTTCAGTATTTTCAGGGCAGTGACATCCTTCTGCCTCAGTAAATATCGGAAAGCAGCAGACTGTGCCGATAAACCAGGCGGGAGCTGAGCCAGTCCGCCTCTCCACATGGACCAGCCATTCCCGTACCTGCAGCCGTGACCCCGTTTGGGATGATCAGATCGGGCTAACACGGCAGGGCTTATGAGGCCGCTGCCCTGGGTGAGCAGGTAGCTCTCGCAGGTATATAGCATCCAGCTCCTTTTAGTTCATGTGCAAGGATTCCCCTGGAGACTGAGGTGCTCAAAATTAGCTCAACTGCAGGGTGTGGGATTGATCCTGCTCAGCTGGGGCTGGTAAAGAGTAGGAGAAGAAAAACATTTTGCTTTCTTTGGTTCTATGCACGTTCATCACTTGTTAGTCTATAAAGCTTCGTTCCATGTTTTATTTTTCATTATTGTCCTCTACATAAGTGGAATTAATATTCTTCCTTTTTTACAGTAGAGTATCTTCAACAGTGAAACGACAAAAGTTTCAACATATTTGAGGGATAGGGCTTTGTGACGTAGCAGGAAGCAGGAACGTAACACCTACATATAGATTGTTATTGCTCTTATTAATTTCCATCTATCAATCTTCCAACCACTAATGCACAGGATCACAGGTGTTATTATATCATTTCAGACAAGGAACTGCTGTTTATTGTGGGGCCACTAATGCCTTTTCAGCGAAATTTATATTGCTTATAAAATGTTCTGGGGGAGCCTCCTTAAGTATAAGAGCAGCATGGTGTCTTTTCCTGCTCTCCTCATAAGTATTACTTTGTGACATTATGATGCCATATGCTGGTTCCAGTGGCGCTGCACCAGTATTCCCATTGCCTCGCTGATCTCCACGCAGGACAGCCTGAAGGCCTGCTTTCTCGCTGGGGGGGGGGGGCAGCCTGTCTCGTGTTTGCCGTCTCCTGGATCTGTTGCTTTTCTGTTTCTTTTAAACTGTTGTTCTTGACTTGCAGCCACGCCTTTGCATCTTTTCGTAAGTCCGTCTCACGTGCGTGTGCGTGTGCGTGCGTGCGCGCGTGTATGTGTGTGTATATATGTGTGTGTGTCACTTCCTGTGTCTGTTCACTTGTGTTGCAGGCTCCGCTAGAGCCCCAGATTCAAGCCCAGGTCCATCCAGGCAGTAACTCCTATAACGTTGTGCACCCCCCCCCCCCCTCCATAGGAGTCACACTAATTATGTAAAGAAAAAAAGAAATAGCTTTGAGATCCTATAAAAGTTAGATATGGTTATCATATATACCCCGCCCCTTTGGATCCACAGCAGAAAGGAGACAGCTCTGTAAATCCGGACACGTCAGACTTCCGGACACAAACGGCTTGTGAGGGAGCCCAGAATCACAGACGCAGGAATTTACTGGAGGCTTAGAGCTTTTGGGGGCTTTAAATAAACTGCCACCTGAGAGCAGCTATTTTGTCACCCATGGTAAGAGGCACTATTGTTAGAAAAACCCCAGTAAACAGAATCAGCCGCATGTTTTTACTGGACCGGATGTCTCCTTGGAGACGCGCGGCATGGCGGGTAAGGTTTCTCTGGAGCTGTGCTTGGAGTGCGTAGGTAAGAGAAAAACCAAAAAGACGGGACGCCCCTCCTGAGGAGGCCACATCTGGGGGCGTGGGTAAGGGGGGGGTGGGGTTTGCAGAGTTCGTCTCCCTGGAGATGCCCCAGTGGCTGTCTCCTTCCCACCCCCAGCTGTTCCTGGGGGATTCGGGTAGCATGGAAGGTGGGGAGCAGGAGTGGGGGGGGTGAACGTTGTGGAATGCCATGAAAAGTGAGCGTGAAGCCGCCTCTGTTCCCCTGCAGGTTCCACCCACACGCTCACCCCCACCAAATTTCTAATGGACCTGCAGCACCCCGACTTCCGGGAGTCCACTAGGGTGTCCTTTCAGGACCCAGAACCCTCAGACAACTGAGAGAGAGACAGAGGGGCAGAGAGAGGGAGAGGGAGAGAAAACACTCTCGACAAAGTAAAGGCACCCGTGCAAAGAAGCCCTTTCTGATGTTCTCCCACCCCACAGCACAAGGGCCTTCTTCCTTTCTGTTTTCCTCTGCAACACTCCACTGATAACTCTACTCCACTGGGATACGGGTCTACTGGCCCCCCAACCCCTCTGCCATAGAGGGCCAAGCCGGTGTGCCCCCTACAGGCCCGTGTGTGAACTGCATACTACAAAGTGTCCAATCTAGAATAAGGCAGCAGGAACCCCCGGTCCCCACACTCGTGACCGGGACACACAGGCCTGTGGCTGGTGCGGTCCGGCTGGGTCGGTGGGGAGGTTCTGATCCCATCCCTGTTATACCGCCATCGTCTCTGCTGGGTGGATTAAATCCCTCTTCACCATTCACACTCGACCTCATAGCAGCTCCCACCTGATGAGGTACCAATCCCGATTTAATCCACCCTTGAGATTCCTTTGATTTTACAATTTTTTTTCTTTTTATAAACAGTATCACATTGATGCACTTTAACTGAGCAGCAATCTCGTTTATCCTCAATTTCAACGCGAGTCGTCGTTTTGCGTCAACTGCCCAGCACACCTCAACCTCTCACTCCCTGTTTAGCAGACATCACGTACATACATCAGCCAGTGACCGTCTGCTGAGTGTCCTGTCCAGCCAGGACCCCCGGGAAAGAGGACAGTGCCTCTTTAGTCACTTAGGAAAGCGGTCAGACAGAAAGGAAAGTCACCTCCTTTTGTGGTACTTATCTGTGATGTAATCATTCTCTCCAGACATATACAGATGGGATATGAAGTGATGTTTGCTTGATAAGGAAATAATAAATATATACTTAAACATAAACTGATGCCCAGAGTAGCCTCCAATCAGTGGCCCATGCGTGTAATAAACATTGCAGGCCATCCAGTGCCTCTAGTAGTCAAGGACCCAGCATGTATACAGGGTAGATAGGATGCAAACTAAAGGCGGAAACCACAGCTCCTCCCGGTGGTGATAGTTCCTCATCTAAGTGATTCATCAGGTGACATATGCACACCATCACACCAGCATGCTATTGGCACCCCAGGGCTGCTAAAGCAGTACCTCACAAACCCCATTCCCAATGCAACGCTCACCATGCGCAGTATGCCAGCCGCATCCATACTGCTACATCCGGCACTCTCTCTGCTCTGCAGCCATCGCTCCCAGCCATCTTCGTCCAGGCACACTCGCAGTCTCTCGAGTTGCCACTAGTGGGAAAACCGCCGTTTCGTTGTCTTCACACGGTCAGCAAAGCTGTGCGTTTCGCGGGGTCGGGCCACGGGGTCTTGGGGTCTGGGATCAGCTTTCCTACTTCCATAGATCACTGCGATGCTTTGGTGGATCTGGTAAAGACTGTGTCCAAAAAAAAAACCCACACACAACGCACCGGTAAGTTAAACCAGGGGAAACACACAGCTTTGCTACGTAGACAACTCAGTACTAATGATTTGATTAGTGTTACTTGGACCACACCAAAACTTTGGCCCGCTTGCCGTCTGTAATCTCCTGGGTTTCTGACTTTCATGCTCTCAAGGGAAGATCAAACAGTCGCATTCTTACGTTCTAAATGAGTCAGTGGGCCAAATGTTTGGTTTAATCTGACTCCCTCCCCCGCCGCGTAATGTCTTGTGTAAGAAATGTGTCTTCAGCTGCTGAGAAATTAAGTAAGCTCCATCTCCTTCTCCCTCGTGCTTGTGTCGTTGAGATTTTGGTTTGATTTTGCCTTCTTCTAAACCAGGGAACGGTAGGAAGGAGAATAGCCGTGTATCCAACCGGCCCTCATTTTCATTTGTGCTGCTCTGTTTGCATGAACCGTGCAGTTACACCGGGTCACACGCCCATTCCCTCATCATGGCTGAGCTCTCGCTGAACTGTGATGTCACTGTGAATATCCAGAGATGCCGTGATGTCACTAAAGCACTGTGACATCATCGGCCGGTGTGGCGGCAGCCTGTTGGCGCGACAGAGCTCCCGCGGTGACTGGTTCACGTCTTTGTGAACGGGCTGTCGTGCCGTGCCCTCTCTCCGCACTCTGGTTGGGCGTTTGCATGCAGCTGAATCCTGCACCTTCTTGGCTGACGGGGGGCGTCTGCTAACAACTGCGACCTGATCGCAAGTCGACTTACTTTCAGTCCGCTGAACCCATAAATCGGCTATGAAACGCATTGATCAGTTACTTCTTACGGACCGTTCCTCTAGTGTTAGAACAAATCAGTTTTCGTTCGAGCTCGATATTCCCCCTTCATCGTTATATATATATTTTCTCCTTCACTTCATTACCTCAACAGTAAAAATGGCTGAAAACACATTTTCTGTAAAGTAGTTTGAGTGGGCTGCTCTAACGCGCATGTCTCTCTGTTCCATCGATGCCCCCCCCCCACAGGATCGACTCACATCTTCACTCCAACCGCCGTCCTCGAAGGCCTCAAAGCTATGAATAAACCCGACGAGGAGCAGTAGTGTCTCCCCCACCTTCCACCTCCATGCCTCCTTAGAGTCCGTTCCATTCCTTCCAGGATGCCAGCCACTCCTATATTAAATGTGTATGCATCTTGCTTGAGAGGACAAAAAATTAAAGCATTGATTTAAAAATTATATATATAAATATATAAATATATAACATGTTGACACAAAGAAATCATTGCAAGTATTCTCATGTTTTAAAATGGATGCAAAAATAAGGTTTAAGTATCAATAAGGCCATTTAAAACTTAAAGTACCAAATTTAAACACTGTATGCTATGAAACCTGTTAGAATGTGTAGATTTTTTGTTCCCTTGGTTTTCTTATAATGGTGTGCATTCTTCTATCAGTGGTGGACAGAGGAGGGACTTTCCAATCACGGTTTTGTGGGCGAGTTACAAACTTGAGCTGTTGGCCAACAATGTGTGGCTTGCCTCAGGCCACCAGGGGGGCGTGGGTCCTCATGGACCGTACTGTCTTTAAGGGTTGTACACCAGAGCGAGGACGTGACCGAATCCCCAGAAAAGACACCTTGTGAGAAACAAATACCAGCTCCCAGAATACATTGCGTCATGCCCATCCTGAGACAGGAGGAAAAAAAAGGGACCAATAAGGACTGACGACAGAGTTTGCACAAGCTGAGCGCTGCTGTAAATCCCACAGCCGGCAGAGGCTGAGAATCGCAAGCGCCGTCCCTCCTCTCGCTCTGTGACTGGACATTTAACCTCCAACCTGTTCTCCGAAGACTCCACGTTGTAGTGTCGGAAAGGCCACTGCTTGCAAAACTCTTCAAAGGGCCAGTCGTATCTCAGTATTGTACCCTGTCCAATCACGTTGCGCCGTTGTTTATTAATGACATCTATCTGCCCATGCACTGAGTACCGTGTTGTGTATATGCCATATGTTGATGTTTCAGCGTCCCACTGTTCCCAGTGATATTTCTGACTGTGAAGTAGCAAAATATTTCCTTTGAAGATGCCAATGTGAAGCCACTGTGTTTTGTGACGTTTTAGCTGTAGTTGTAGTGGTCTTGGAAAAAAAAAATCTCTCTATATTTTATTAGTCTGTTACTTTCTCTTCTGGTGCAATGTAAAATCTTCCACTGGTGAAAGGCTTTGCAAGAAAAAAAAAGATGAAACAAATGGAGACTTCTCTGGGTTTCTTTCCTTTGTGCCCCTTTCTTGGACGAACAGGCTGTATATTGCACTGCGCCTTTTTCTGTGATGCACAGGCTTGTTTGGCAGTACTCCTTCGTTGCTGTTGTATAGCATTCATGATGTCTACTTGATTTATATTAAAGTTATTTATCAGAGAGAAAGCTATGGATAAAGTAGGTCTGTCTGAAACCTGTTTAACTTATTGGAATTATATGTTTGCGAGTGTTGAAGCACAAATAGAAGTACTCTATATGTACCTATGTACTAAAGCTGTCTAATAAATTTGGCTTCCATTAAAGCTGCATCTGTACATTCTTAGGATGACAGGAGGGTGTGGTTTTGTTTAGGCATCTTCCTACTGACAGCTCGCACCTCCAAGACGGTGTCTGCCCATGACGTCATTAGTGCATTTGCTGCTCTGTCTTCAATCATAGAAAAGGGAAGTATCAATAAGATCTCTTGGATATTTTTGGAATAAGGGAGGTGACTGGGGTGGTGAGGCTTTTTGTCTTTCCTATCATATCCTTAAAACCTGCCATAACAGGTTTGCTATTTTTGGTATGTACGTTTCCATACTTTCTGGCCTGATCCTTGTTAATCATAGAAAAACACCTCAGTGAAACGGTCACATGATTCTGACCGCCATCATAATTGGAATGCCTCACATCAGAAAACTCACTGGGTGCTTGTGCTACCTTCTCTTGGAACATCTAGGCCCCTGACAGCCTCCTCTGGGGCACAGCATGGCACTGTGGCAGCCTGCAGGCCCCACAAAGCCACGAGGGGACACACATGCTCTCGATGACACTCGATGACCAGGAACATGGCATACATGTTGGTTACACTCACAATGCTTGGTATTTGGCCCTAAGCAGCCGGGGCCCCCCGGAGTAGAGCTAAGAAGTGCACAGAAGTGGGATATGCTGCAGGCATACTAAAGTTACTTTCGCTTTCTCTTTAATTAAAATGCGGTATAGTGTGGACTCTCTGGCCACCTTCAAGTGCTAAACCATTACACAGTTAAGCAAAAAATATCACCCATTCCACCCAATACCTCAAGAAATGTAATTTACTATTAACTTTATTCTATACAAAACACAGTCCTTTCTTGTATTATAAAGCACTATAGGAAACTTGTGAATTTCAATTAAAACTTTTAGTACAAACAATATAAAAATCAAATTACAAATATAGCTGCATTTTACGATGGGGGACATAAAATGTCCCTAATAACTGCATCATTAACTAAAATATCCCTTCTATGAATTGATATTGCTAAATTACATCCCCCTTCTGTCTCAGCTTGGACACAAGGGCACTAACCATTAATTCAAACATCAATTCACTAGAATGCCCAAAAACCTACTGATGTTCCGAATTTTACGAGTGAAGCTGGCAAATTGCTTTGAGACACAGTACATGCAGCCAAATCAGACAAAATGCCAATAGGACACATATACAGTACAGAGAGTGGGCGGCTCAGTGCGAGGACTGACAGTCACGGTAACAACCGGACACCAGCACATAACCGAATCACCAGACACAATGCCAATAGGACACATATACAGTACAGAGAGTGGGCGGCTCAGTGCGAGGACTCCTACAGTCACGGCAACAACCGGACACCAGCACATAACTGAATCACCAGACCAATGTGGTATACAGATGTGAAATGCTGTCCACACACAAAAATTACACATTATAACTCTTCAAATAATCAAATTGTACAACATCACATCTGCTGCATGTCAAACAAAGTAATGCATTGATATTAAAACCGCATTAATGTTTAGAAAAGAGACAAGTCTCTTCAGATTTTCAAATCAGTACATCCCATTACTTTGAAAATAATGATAAAATCTATGTATATGTAATTATGTGGTAGATAAAAAAAAATACAATTACAGTGCCTTTAGACTATGTCCATTGTGAGATCTTTTGGGGACAGCTGCCTATATGAACAGTAAAATCAAGCCTCACGGATAGCAGCTCATTATGCTCCAAATGCAATCTAACTGACCAAAGGCAGGGGCCAGAGAGGCATGGACAGGAGGTAAACATGACCACGCCGATGAGTGACTGCTGGCCTGCAAGGTCAGGGCCTCCCGACAGCCTCCTCCAAAAGGTAAGCCCTGGGAAAAACCATGCAGAGGGTCCAAAGCCCCTGTCGTCACCCACATCACAGTGGCAGCAATTTAGTAAGACATATGAACACATGAAATTCACAACCACACACTGCTCATTTAACAAACTACTTTTCATACACAATGATACTGCTTAAAAACCAAGCTTTGCCAGTCAAAATACACTGTATAAAAACTTAAGGCTTAAAAGTCTTACTGCCACTGTGAGGAATCCCTGATGCAGGCAGGTTGTGTCTGGATGCCAGCATAAAGCAGGACTGAACCCAAAGCAAATTTTTATGTATTTTAAAACCAACAAAAATTAAACAAAACGTACTTTCCACTCATACTTAAGCTAAGAAACACAGCTCACAAAGCAGAGTATTTTTTCTTCACGGGAAGCCCAGAGGACTGTGATTCAAGTGAAGGTACAGTGCAGAACAGATACCCTGAGTTAATGAAAGCAGCTCTCAATGTGTCACGAGGTCTGCTCTACATTTGTGGCTTCAGTGCTGGCACAACTGCGCCAGCGCCCCCTAGTGACGAAGTCCTGTGGCAAGTGAGAGGGCCATGCGCCGGGAGGCAGTCCGCATACTCGTGGCTGCCTCAATGGCACGGCTCAGGGACCGGCTAACAGAATCTGCGTCGGAAGACAGGGAGCTGCCAGGCTGCCGACGTCCTTCCTGGAAGGTGTCCCCTGTGTCTGTTTTGGCGCCACCCAGTGGCTGGTACAGGGAATGCAGATATGTGGGTCCTGCACTGAGCACAGGACTCGGGTAGTACCTGCCGGACACAGAAGGTTATGACTGGATTAGAATAATTTATAAGTTTCTGTTTCAGGAGTCTAAGGTTGCTACCCTTTTCCTTGTGAGGACAAGCATGGCTTCCTGACCGCTATTAAATCCTCAGGCAGTTGAAAAAAAGGAGACTGGAGATGGATCAAAATGGCACTAGGCCAAGGGAGATACTCACAGCACCGAGGAACAAACTGGCATACAGTGAATCACGGGCACACTGCTGTGGGATGGAGGCGGGGGGGCCGCCACGGCGGCAGATTGGTGCGCGGTATTCAGCGGCCGGTCGCCGTGGGGGCCGGCTGAATGTCTCCTCCGTGAGTAGCCTAAAACTCAAGAAAAAGCAGTAGCATATTCTTAAAATGTATGCTTTCCCCATTAGAAGAACACAGCTGGAAATACAGGTGTGGATACGCCACATTCAAACCGCTGAACTATGTTTTCACGGTACATTTACTTGTATTTCAACGAGATACCACTTTACGAACACAGTAATGTTTTTAAGGAAATGATAAACACAGTATAAAGTTTAAAAATTTCCAAGTTAGAAAA
The DNA here is from genome assembly GCA_026774425.1 of Petrocephalus zakoni. Lineage (NCBI taxonomy): Eukaryota > Metazoa > Chordata > Actinopteri > Osteoglossiformes > Mormyridae > Petrocephalus > Petrocephalus zakoni. Next base: position 6,544,016 of record JAODKN010000114.1, read on the forward strand.
ACATCATCTTGCTGCTGGAAATGATCAGTAATGTATCCTAGGCAACGGGGCATGGAGATGGAGACGGGTCTCACCTGACCCCTGGGTCTCTCTGACCCCACGCAGCTGCTCAGTACCACCGCACAGAGGACAGCGTGATGAAATGGCGGCTCCCCCGAGTGCCCCCCACCGGCAGGCTGCGAGGGAGAGAGCGGAAACATGAGGGAGTGTGTCGGGGCATCACACTCCCAGCGACATCCCAGCGACATCCCAGCCCAGGTTAGCGGGCTGGAGGGGTACCGTTCTGGTGTGACCGGGATGGTGGCCCGGCAGAGCTGTGGGTTTCTCGGCTGTTGGGTTCATCAGAACTGCTGGACTGAGTCGGGTTGCACAGCCGGCCTGCTGAGAACAGACCCGCACAGCCACGGAGTTAAAGCCCAAACTGAAGATGGCAACAGGTCCTGCCCCAGATGGCTTCTGCTTACCGGATCCTCTGCATGAGACGGGGTCCGATCGGGTCCGGCACCTTACTCCTCGTGCTGGAGGTGATGCTGGGATGTTTCTGGAAGAGCTCAGTTTGGAGGTTCTCTCAGAATGCTCAGAATCGGGGGCTGGAGATTGCGTGGAAGAGGAAAACAACACCTGAGATGGGAGTCAAAAATACGACGATGATGACTAAAGCAGGGAAGTGAGTCGCCTGCATTTATCATGCTGCATCCAGGCAGACTCCTCATACACACTGCAAATAACACGCATGTCTGCAGCTGCTGGCCTGTTAAACTCACTAATGCTGAGCTCAGGTCTCCAGCAGGGCGTGGGGGAAGATCTCCTGTGGTAGGCAGGTCCTACTGACTCCTCCTCATAGCAGTCCCACTTCTCTGCTTTCTGTCTGACCGGCTGACTCCCTCCCTTGTGTTTTGGGGGTCTAGCAAACCTGGATTGGTGCACACACACATACACACACACACACAGTGCAAGAGTGCAGCACTTGAGCTAAGCTCAGTAATTTTCAGAAATCAGAAATCCCTGCATGCTACTTCCTGAGCACAGATCCTTACCAACGCGCAATTCTAAGTTTACCCAGCAACAGGTAATATACAGTAAAAAGATCTTAATGAGCAAATACTCAGCATCATTAGGACTGGCGATTCGGAGGTCCCACCTGATAGAAGGACGGGGGGGGCTCTCCTGAGTGGGGGGTGCTGTGGGGGCCTGTCGGAGGCTGGCCTGCAGCCCCTCTCTCAGCAGGCTCATCTCGACTCGCAAGGACTGGATGGCCTCACTGAGGAGGTGTCAGCACACACAGGGGAATGACACTGCTGCCATTATAATAATAATAATAATAATAATAATAATAATAAGAGGTATCAGCACACACAGGGGAATGACACTGCTGCCATTATAATAATAATAATAATAGTAATAATTATAATAATAATAATAATAATAATCTCTCATTTTTTACACTCCTCCAGCAGCCCATAAGGATGGGCAGACTTCTTAGCAGAAGACGGGTGTTTTTAGGGAGTGAAGACTGCAGTAATCTGCAGAGCAGGCCTGCCGGCCCGAAACCCACGCAGACAGTGACACCCTGGATTCATGGAAGGTGAAACAGCTTGGAACGGCATCCTCCGACTGAACAGACAGTTACAGACGCAGCACAGCTACATTTTAGGCCCAGTATGTTATTACAGGCTAAAGGCATCATTGTTCATTTTGTTTCGGGTTTCTGCAGCATGTGACTCACTATCTGTCAGTCAGCTGGACTCCGATGGGAGCGTCATGGCGATGCGATGCCTTGGGGGCGGGGCTTTGCTGCCCAAGCGGCTGCTCAGTGGTCGGCTGCGGGGTGCGGTCCGCTTGGCACTCCTCTTCCTCACACACACTGGGGACTGAGAAGCAGTTTGAAAAGACCGAGGCTGAGAGGCAGTGCTGTGGCCTCATTCTTGTGTCCATACACATCTTCAAAAAGCCTGCCGCTTGCTGGAACATTCATCACATAACACTTTCAAACTGACATGCCCTCCTTCCACTGTACTCATTTTATGGTATTGTGATCCCCTATCAATTCCTTCATCAACAGAACCAAGCAAATGTGTGCTCTGCTGCCACCACCTGGTAGAAGAGAGCACTACATGCACACACAATGAATGTTTTTCAAAAATGACTCCTTCAAAAGCACTGAGACAAAGAGAAAACATAGTATAGTTCATTTAAAGCAATCAATGTCTCTGACAAGGCCATATTCCAACAACTCCAGGAAGTCAGGCAGATTCTAACTATTAGCACAGAGAGACAAACGAGTACTGAGGCAGCCATGACAGGAAGCTGTATTCACGGCCACGATGGACGCGACAGTACCATCATCTATGTCTGTAATGAGACTCACCGGACTCAATGTCAGACTCACTGGTCCCAGAGGTCACCCTTATCCCACTGCCGTCCCAGTGCTGGGGGGAGTCCGATTTAGAGGGACAGGGGAAGGGTAATCTGCTTTCCCCCCTAGAGGGCGTGGCATGACTATAGCTGCCGGTGTGGTCGCGGGAGGGTGGCCTTGTAGAACCGGAGGACAGTGTGGGCTGAACAGGTGTTGGCTGCAGGTGTGTTTCTGCTTCTCCTAGA
>JAODKN010000114.1:6557389-6569335 GCA_026774425.1 Petrocephalus zakoni
CAAGCCGCCGCTACATGACTGACACCGAGCTGCCTAAACTACACGACATATCCACAGCCTACTGCAAGCCTCCTCTGCGTTTAGTTTCACCAGGGATATTTGGACAAGCAGTGTTAGCCCCGTGTCGCTAATTAGCCTAATCTCCCAGTGGATAGACGAGAGTTTCACGCCGCAACGAGCCATATTACATGAGAAACAATTCCGCGGCTCGCACACCAGCCAGGCTATGGAATTATTTATTCTGTAATATGCTGCATACAACATGCTTTTCATTTTAAATAAATGTTCTTAATTCCAAACTAGTCCCTTGTTTTTTGTTAAATTATATGACTAAAGCTGTTACCTGTAAATTTAAATCATGTACTCGGTATCAGTATCGGTGAGTACTGAAATGCAAGTACTCGTACTCGTTTTCCAAAAATGTGGTATCGGTGCACCCCTAGTTAAAACACTGGTATCAGCCGACATCATTCATATTTATTAAAAAATTATTAATATTAAAAGTTAGAAGCATCAGGGCTAAAGACAGAGCTACTAAAACAGATTACTGCATTGGACGACCACTCATTTTCCATAGCAGAGGACCAGGGATTTTGTTCTCATTTCATCACTTAAAAGTAGGGTTGCTACTTTCAATCTGAAGAACCCGGGTGACCCACTGCCACAGCTGTATAAAATCAAGCACCTAGCCATGCAGTCAAGTTTACAAAAAGTTGTCAAAGAATGGGTTATTCTGAAGAGCACAGGGAATTCAGGCTGGGTACTGTCAGAAGATTCCACCTCTGGAATAAGTCAGTTCGTGGAATTTCTTCCCTACTAGATATTCCATGGTCAACTGTAAGTGGTATTATTGCAAAGTGGAAGCATTTAGGAACAACAGAGTGGGGCTGCTGAGTGCTGTGGTGCATAATGAGTTAAAGTTGCCAATGTTCCATTCACTCAATAACTGCAGAGATCCAGACTTCCTCTGGCATTAACCCCAGCACAAATACTGTGCACTAGGAACTTCATTCAATGTGCTACCATGGCGGTGCTGCTGCATACAAGCATCACATAAAGTGCAATGCCAAGTGTCAGATGGTGTAAAGCACGCTGCCACTGGACTCTGGAGCAGTGAAAATATGTTCTGTCATCATGCTTCTCTGACTGGCAGTCTGATGGATGAGTCTGGGTTTGGCAGACAGGATATTACCTGCTTGCCTGTTTTGTGCTAACTGTAAAGCAGGGGCAGACAATCTTATCCGCAAAGGGCCGGTGTGTATGCAGGTTTTCGGGACAACCCTAAGGTCAGCTGGTCAAACCCAGGTGTGAGAATTATTCAGCCAGTCAGTCCTCTAATACATGATATAATTAGGGAGTTGTAACAAAAACCCGCACACACACCGGCCCTTTGGGGATAAGACTGCCCAGAAGAAGAGGAGGAATAATAGGACGGGATTGTTTTTCAGGGGTTGGGCTAGACCCCTTACTTCCAGTGAAGGGAACTTTTAATGCTTCAGCATATCAAGACATTTTGGCAATTCTGTGTTTCCAAATTTGTGGGAACAGTTTGGAGAAAGCCCCTCTCTGTCCCAGCATGCCTATGCCCTAGTGCACAAAGCAAGGACCATAAAAAGATGGTTGGGTGAGTTTGGTGTGGAAGAATGCGACTGGCCCGCACAGAACTCTAACCTCAACCCCACTGAACACCATTGAGATGAGCTAGAACGGAGATTGCAAGCCAAGCCATCACATCCAACATCAGTACCTGACTTCACAAATGCTCTTATGGGTGAATGGGCAACGATTCCCACAGACACACTCCAAAATCTTGTGGAAAGCCTTCCCCAAAGAGTGGCAACTGTTATGGCTGGGCACCAATTCCATATTGATGCCTATGGATTTAGAATGGGCTATCATAAAAGTTCCTGTAGGTGTACTCGTCTGTGTATGTCGCTTCAAGAATGGCCAGCTGCCATAAGTGTACAAGAAGATGAATGAGTAAACTGGGACTGTGCTTGCATTAAACACACTGTACAACACACAGGTGCACAGGCCAGCTGTGCATGACTCCTGCACCCAGGACAAAATTACTTCAACTCATGACGTGCAACCCTTGAGAGAGAGAGAGAGAGAGAGAGAGAGAGAGAGAGAGAGAAAGAAAGAAAGAAAGAAAGAAAAAGAGACAGAGAGACAGACACGTGTGTAGACAAACAGGCAAAAAAGAAAAAAAAATTCTCATACAAAGAAACATACACTTTCTAATATGCATAAAATCCTCCTGAAAACAATAATGGATACTAGAAAAAAATGACATTACAATTATCCGACTATCATTCTCCTTATACATCTTAACCTCACCTAACCTTTACTAACAATCCTTCTTAACAGTTTCATTTTACAACAAAATGTGATATACGAAGAGTGTTGCTCTTAACAGAGGCTTTGAGCTTTGAAGCCCCTGTTCGAGCGAAGCCCTCGAGGCCTCATTTAAAAGACACCAGACAAGCCCTGCGACATTTCCTTAGGCAGCAGGGACAAGCCCCCTAAGCCCGCGCCTGCCAGTCACCATGACAACCCTCCCATAACAAGAGGGTGTCCAAGCATTACTGTACGGTCCAGGAAAACAAACAGCTAATCGGCTAACAATCCACGTTTATATATTGTACAAACAATTAAGGTGTTAAAATTAAACTAACAATCAAATTAAATTAAAATCTTTCCACAATAATTTATGCTGGCTCTCTTCAGCCCACAACAACATTACGCTATTATGGTCCAATCCTCCGAGAGCGTTCTTTTTGGCATGGATGATTAAGACTCATATGCTGTAGAAGGGGCAGGGCCCTTCCTGCAGGACTACATCCTGTCTAGTGACACTTCTGCAGCAAAGGCCAACTGAACTGTATCCGTCTGCAGCTACTGCACCTGCACTGTAATCATAAACGACGAGCATGCGTCCTGTAGCCACATCTGCGGTTCTTTTCTCCAACAGCTGCTTTCTTTTGCCCTTCTCTCCAGCACAGCAGACGACTGTATGGGCAGGTGCGACCTCCTCAAGCCTTTGTCTCCCTCAAGATCCCAGATTAAAAAAAGCTGATTACCCATGTGCTTCTCCGGAGTCCGACACTGAGGCACAACTCATGAGGGGTACAGTCACGGCCAAGACACAAGTAGAAGAGATAATGAAACATGCTTTGAAAGTTTTGTGACATTTCACCTGCTCATTCTTTCCATAGTGCCATACAGGAATAACCAAACAGAAGAGAAGACTTTTAGCCCATTTTAGTTTTTTGATTGCATTCACAGATTTTTATAAAATTGGGGTTTATATTGTGGGGACCAGAAAAATAGAAAATGTAGCAGGTTTTCCCACATTGCAGTTAATATATTGATGTCAATTAGCCTCATATTCTGGACTGCAGGAAAAGAACCATATTAACACAAGGTAAGCACAGATTCATCACACACACTGAGCAGGGCCAGGATTTGAACCCACAACCCTGGTTTGAGGTGGGAGATAACAGTGCTACCCAGTGAGCAACCACTCCACCGTCCAGTCAGAATAGCAATACAAAGCTCACTTTATGAAATCCAAAGGCCAAACTGAAATATGCTACAGGTAGTTTAATGAGTCCGGTGCAACATTTGAGTGGCATGGCAGAAGAATGAGCCTGATCACCTTACATTTGAACACATGGCTTTTATTATGTGCAACCGAGACATTTTTAAAACACACTGGATACCAGGAGGGGGGACAAAGAAATATCATCACATAGTGCCTATTGAGTGTATCGCAGTGAGACCTACCAGCACCTCCTGCATTCGAGATAACTGACTCTTCAAACCTACCCTCACACACTTTGCATAAACCTGCATTAGGGAATCAGCATGGAAGACTGCTCCTGTACTTGCTTAGCTAGCAGTCTGGACTTGCCTCGCACATGATGCCAAGTGCAAAGGAAAATTATCACATGAGCCACCTAGTACTGTCCCAACTCTGGGAAAACAGCGTGTAATTCAGAATATGCAATGCCGTTAATATTATAAAAAGTCCGATTCAAGTATCAGGTCCCCATCAAATACACAAACAAGCCATTAAACCCACTTGAAAAGTCTGAGGTCACATTTTATGTCAGATGGGTATGATAACGATACACCTACCTAATACTAAATGTAAATGCATTTAATCTAATCTCAACGGAGAGAGAAAATGGATGCAAAAATAAGACAGGTATTTGGGATAAGACCTACATTTTGAATTAGTGCGGGTGAATTTCCAGAGAACTCGGAGAACTGTAGAAAGCAGTCCCGCCTGGCAGTGGACGCAGGTGGGGGGGGGGCGCCTTCTGATCGCCAACCTCACGCCACCCCCAGAAAGAGTATTTCCCAGAACCCAGGGATATTCTCTCCACACGGTGTCCTACCGCATTCTCGGGAGGAACTGCAAAGCCACACGCCAGACACTCTCGGGTTTCGATTTAACTTCCAGAAAGAAACAGCACAATATACAATTATAGGGGGGGGTGCATGACAAAATAGTGCCCGCCTCATCTAGCTGGTTACCGACACAGATATGGGCACATAACCCGCGGCCAGGCAGCGGTCTGCGGGAGATTCAAAAATAACAGAAGGAACTTTTACTGAGTGACCAGACGCGTTACACCGTCCCGGTAACTAACTAGTCAGCGACTACCCCCGGTAACTAACTAGTCAGCGACTACCCCCGACGCGAAAGGATGGGGCTCAGCGCCAACATACGGCACAAAACGTACCTGACAGAAGCGGCGCGCGGGAACACTCCGTAACTAGTTAGTCCGGACAGCTAACCGAGAGCCGCGCGGCTCTGCGGCGGCACTGATTTGACGGCGGTTGCCTTGAGAACCGCGCGAGGTCCCCGGCGTCACTTAGCGACGGGACGCGGCGCGCGCCTCCACGGTCCACGCGCTACCGCGTTCCTTCGGTCCCTTCGCTCCGTCTTCCCGGCGACTGCTTTCGGGCCGACTCCCAAATGGCCCCGTGCAGCTACGACCCATTATCCTTAAGAAACTTGCAGTTACAGTATGTTTTTCTAAGTCTGACATTAACTAGTCAGCTTTTGAGCACAAACTTTTTTTTCGATAAACACTAGTTTCGGTCAGCCACGCACCATAATTTTGATTTGAAGGCGTGGCTAAAAAAAAAAAACTACCATAAAATGAACATAGCGCTCTGCACTGAATGCTGATTGGTCGGGGGCGGGGTTGGTCGTGGGGGGCGTGGCTGGCCGGAGGGGCGGGGCCTAAGCTCGCCTTGATTGGCGTGTGGGGTTTGGTGGCGCAAACGCCACAGAACGAGCAACAGGAAAGCGATCTTCCGGAGTCAATGTAGAAACGCGTAAGGAAATAAATGCACGTAGCATTACCAAATAAACGCAAGACAGCAATTGTCACGTGACAGAGATACTTAAAGTGACATCCTGTTAGTTAAATGGAACTATTTTACTTGTACATAAAGTGACCGGTTTGCTATGTCAATAAGTGTCAGTTATACCCTATGGAGGGAGCTAACAGACCAGATTTAGGGGAGGCATACCCGGCGTTTTTTTTTATTAAGGTCGTAGATAGATAGATAGATAGATAGATACTTTATTTATCCCCAGGGGGAAATTCAGATATCGAGTAGCTCATTCTAAAATAAATAAAAATGCTAAATACTGATAAAAATAAATACAAATAAATAAAGCACAATTAATTATATTATACTGCTTGTACTGCTTTTTAATTTATTTGTGTCTTCTTTTTTCTTTTTTTTACATTTTTATTACATTATCCAGTTTCAACTGCGGAAAATATACAGATGACTGATTTTTATGTATAAAATTTTAGTCAGGTATGTAGAAATGCCGTCGGCACTAACACAATGTTTAATTTGCACTGTGCAAAGCTTTCTCATGTAATTGGGTATTTGCCTAATGTTAAGACATGAGAAAGTTTTAAGCATAAACATATCTCTTGTCGGTCATTAAAACACAAAGATTAGCCTACCCTATCGCACTTTATCATCTCACCGCTATCCACCCAGTATCGGTGCCACTATTAATGCCTTTACTGCTGAAATAATTAAAAAATCGGCATCAATAAAACAACATCGTAGGCTGTATATGGAAAGGACTGTAACAGTCTATACAAATCTGACGGAGAGGCGCACCGGTTATAAGATGCTGTTACTTTATGAAGCAGCATTTGCTTGAAAGTACTTAGGTAATTTTGTTGGCGAGCCAAATCACTGAAGAAGTGAGAGCGAGGAGACAGACGAACCACTTATGCTGCCATTTTTCAATTTCTTTGCACTAGACCTGCAGTTTTTTACCCGAATCAATAAAAGTATCATCACATCTCTCTTCTGCGGCAGAAATAGCCGTCAATGAAGCGTATAATCACCTCGATCTGTAGGCTAGAATCGTAAAACACATTTTAAAATAACTATTATTTAAATGGTGGGGGCATGTAATACGTTTAGCACTTAAAAAAGAATAGCACAGACACCTACAGAGATTCCTAGATCTTTGTCACGCAGCCTTCGAACAGGCGTCAATATGCAAAATGATATTTCTGGCCTTAAAGTCATTTCTTTTGTCTTAACATACACCTAGGCAAAGCTAATCATTTTGAAGCCCGTTGTGTTCACCATCAGACACCCATGAGAGGAAGGAGACGGCTTCAGCACATTCTTCGTCAAATGTCTGTTAGGTGTCTTTGAATCAGTACAACACGCACACAACATAAGCAACAGAGGCGCATTCTGAAGTTTTTCTTTATTGTTTTGGGAAATTACCACAGTTTGAATTGTGTTCCAGATGGTTTTAAAGGATGAGCAGATGACCTAAGGTATGGCAGGCCCACTCCAAGGGCTACAGACGTCTGATTGCTGCATTTTCCTCACAATGGTACAGTACTACACCACTACGAAGCTTCGTAAAATATCATATGCTAAGTGACAGACATGTACAACTGAAATCAAGCTTTTAAAAATGTTACATCAAATAAAGGAAAGTAAAGCAAGAATGGGGATAGATACAATTAAATCATTTAAAAGAGCCAAAGATATTGAATGTGACTAAACAATATTCAGAGATTTATATATTTATATAGGAACTTCAGTGATAATTTGGTATAAAATATAGATATATAATGTATTTATATATATTTAAAATTTTGGGAGACATGCGCCAGGCAGACAGACAAACAGAACATTTCTGTCCAGCAATCTGTCACTTTAGAAAAATACTGCAGTTCCCACAGTGCACCTCTCATTTCTTCATTACTACCTATTCAAAATAGAATTTGTTAGAGATTTTCCCCCAGCCTCAACGTGCAAACATTAGCCCAAAAAAGTCTCTCTCCAAAGCTAACCTAAGTTCCAGGCTTGAAAATGAAAGAAGACTACTTCACCCCCTCCCTCCTGTCACTCTCTAGCTGCCTTACACCTTCATTCTCTGCCCAGCCACCGACAACCAAGGGGTCAAAATATTCAAGCCTCCAGTATGTCAACCTCTGGCATGTGGAGAGCCCCTCCCTGCCCGATGGCAGCAAACATCGACCCACTGATATGTAGGCCCAGGGATCTCCGCTGTGAAGATGTACTGAAATAAATCTGGGTACTGTGCACCCCCACCGCCAACAGTCCAGCCACTTCAGCATCCAAAAGCACCAACACAAGAACCACTTTCAATTGGATTCACTATCATCTTTGCGAAGTTCACAGTTTCTCTATGTTCCTAGTTTGCCTCACAGGAGTACAACGACCAGATCATTCAATCTCATTCATTTTCTCACTCACCCTACGTAAGTCTATAAACAGTTTTCCGAGCCTGGCTATCCACACGGTTTGTTTGTAACGGCTCTGGGGAGGCCTTGGATCTCTATCCCTGGCTAATTACAGTCGCTTATTGTAATTGCGGCTTGATTTAGTCGATGGCATCTTTATACAAACAAGACCAATACAGTGGGCTCACAAAGGAAATAATAATAAAAATGAATTATTTTAAAGATTATTTGTACAGAACAGACCACCAGAGGCCTAGCACTTTATTTAAACCACCTTTTGAAAGATTACCATTTCATTAAATCTAATTGTGTTTACAGTGACAATTTCCCCCCCTCTCCTTATGCATCTACATCCATTCGCTTGCATATTTACCGGTAGGCGCTCATTAAATTAACAGCTGCAGGTACAGGAAACAGTTTTAGCTGTGGGAGGTGCTGCAGCACTAGTGGGTCACTCTTCCTGAGGTTGCATAACCAGCTTTGTTTGGCTGCAACGTCGTAGTGAAGACCAGCGGAGATCTCAGTAGGGTGATATGGCGCACCGGTGTCTGTACTCCAACACCACATGCCCTGTCATCCTGTGGTGCTCAGTGTGGTAACCCAACTTCTCCATGACCTTTCACCGCAAGCACCTACACCATGACAGAACCTTCAGATCCATCATCGAGTGTCCTCTGTTGACTGGACGCCCATCCAGAATAAGGGAAAGGTTGGATGTCACCCTGGGTACATGTTTACCACAAGTCCACACTGTGTCCCAGGCATAACCGGGAGCTGTGGGGAAACCCACTGGGTCATTGTCCATAGGATCAGTCAAAATTAAACGCAGGGCACAGGACTAGTTGGAAGTGACCCAAAACATGTTCTAAACATGTTCCAACACGTTCTCTACCACTGCAGCCTCCCACCCTGAGTTCAAGCATTGGCCGGTAAGGGGCGTTACTGGAGAGGGAGAGCCGTCCTACAGTGATACGTTGAACTCCGTGACCAGGAAATCGATGTAGTCTTTCTCTTTGGTCTTGAAGGCTTCGGCAATGAGGCGTGCAGCCTCCCGGTGCTCCCGGCCCCTCAGAGACACGCCGTTCACCTCCAGGATCACCTGGCCCACCTTCAGCTGGCCGCAGTTGTGTGCTGAGCCGCCCCTCTGCGTGGACCAGGCCGGACAGGAGAGAAAAGTGTGGAGGAGGGAAACTATTAGTGAAAGGATAGAGCAAAAGAAGTAGAAAAATGAGCAGAAGAGAGAATGGATAGAGGCGCAGCGGCCTTATGGAAGCAGCCAGTGAGTGTTGCCTGATATTCACCAGCACAGGAAAGGCAAACAAAGGGCTGGTCAGCAGACGGTAGGAATATTGGTTTTACTTTGCTTAGCTCTTGCCCTAAATGGGGCATTGATCGTGTTTCTGTTTAGCGGCCGTTCTTAATTCACGCGGCGAGATTCTCGGATGACACCTAGTTGTCACGCAAAGGCTAAACCGGCAACATTTTCTGTAAATGACATAATTTATCTGCTGACTCGTTCCCTGTAAGTCACTCACTTTGTCTCTGTCGTCAAAAGTAAATTGACTTAAGAAGACCTTGTGCACATCTTGTGTGTGTCATTCAACGCTGAGACACGGAACCACTGAATTCAAAGATCCCTGAATTTGGTAAGATGTAACACTCACTTATCTTTAGGTAGGTAGTTAATTAAAGCTTTGTATGAGATGAGGTTAAACCTGCAATTAGCACCGATGCTCTGTCACATGTTGGCTGACTGGGCACAGGAGCCTTAGCTTTACCCTTTCTGGGTGTGAGTGTGTGATCAGCCCAGTTGGCAATGTTTCTGCAAAAACAGCTGATTAAACTCCATGCACAAAATTCAGGTTGACAATTTATAAGTGTGGTAGTGGACCCGGTTTGTCAGTCTACCCACACATCAGCATCTAGCTAAATCAATCAAGAGATCAAGAAATGTTGGGATGTATGCAGTTATAGTGACATCATAACAAGATACAACACAATGTTTACTGAATACCATCTACCACAAATGGTAAGTGGCCCAGCTGATTAGGCCGCTGTGGCTGGGATCAGAAGTCTGCTGAATCAAATCCCATGGCAGGCAGGACACCTTCACCTTAACCTCCAACTGCTTCAGGGATGATCTGACTGTGCTTTTTCAACAAACCTTTGGATAACAGCATGCGCTACATAAATCGAATGTAAATGTTTATAGACATTCACATCCAGTCGCCTAAAATATATTTATATGAGCATTCCAGGGTGGTTCAGTTGGTACTATCACCACCTCACACAAGCCTGGGGGCTAAAATCCCCCCCGCCCCTTTGTTTCTGTATGGAGTGTGGGATGTGTGTCTGTGTGTCAACTGGCACCCCATCCACGGCCCCCATAAGGTACTGTCTGAGACAGGCTCTGGATTCACTGTTACAATATACTGAATAAATGTCTGTAAGATGGAAAATGGCCGGATATGTGGGAATACAGAGATGCTTAACTATATGCAGAGGATTAATCACAATTTAAGCAGCACTTCATAAACATCACTATGTAAATCAGAAGGGGAATCACACCATCCATGGCTGAACAGTGCCCCCCTTCTGGTAAAACTGAACTCTCTAACCCCACAACTGGAACAACAGAATTATTCCTATATATGCAAAAATTTAAATGATTCCTTGGAGCAAAGGTTAAATGGAAAGTCTAATACAAACATGAAATGATCTGATTTTATATCAAATTAACTCAAAGGGGGCACCAGCTCAAACAGAGACTGATAATCAAAGGACTTTAATTAAACATCTTCAGCTCAGAGCTTCCATTTCCGGATTTTCCAGATAAAAAAAAACTGTGCTGCAGAGCGGGAGCACAGGAGGGATAAATGACCCGTTAGGAGCAGAGATAATGCTCTGACATGGTGCTGCAGGTGCTGTCTTACAGTCCTCTGCCTCCAGGTGATTCATCATTTGTACAGTAAACACACTGTGCTGATGGGTTAAATCGCTTCTCTTGGCCGCCTGTGGGCTCTATCTGATAACCTTCCAAAGCACAACATGGTCTCTTGAACAGACGCATGCTGTGGTGAGGATCCGGGTTTGATTCTGGCTGAGCCACTATAGCACTCTATAGGGTAGAGGTTCAATGGGGCCTGTAGAGGGGCGGGGCTTCTCTCCTACTCACCTGTCTACAGTGACCACTGGGCACCTATGGGGCTGGGGGTGGGCAGTAATCGGGGCCACATGTGTAACCTGACAGAGTTTGCAGCACCTAAGGTGATTAGAAATGGGGGTGACAGCACGTGTGTGTGTGTGTATGGGGGAGGGTGGGGTGAGTCTTTACCCCCCGACTTGGCAATGATGTCATGCAATGAGGAGGTGACCTTTGAGCAAAGGGACAATCAGCCAGGCCAGATAGGGGAGAAACATTTGGGGAAATTTACTGTGAAAAAAGGAAGTAAGCATCTGTGAGGACATGTGACCACACATCATGTGCCCATGCGGTGAGAAAGGGACAGCCGCGCACGTACCTGTACGGTGACGATTCGCGGCAATGGCTGGCGGGTGTTGGCCCCCCCCTCTATCGCAATGCCCAGGGTGCTGGCGCTCTTAGGCACACGGACGAGACAGGATGTGGGCTCCAAGAGGCCGGGCTGTGGGCAGCGGAGGGGGGCAGTGAGAAAGAGGAAGCACGAGGGAAGAACAGACAATAGAGAGACTGATTTAGATAGAAGGAAAAGTGCTCTTAATCTCAAAGTGCTCAAAGGTCTCTTAAAAACCTCGCTTATCAGGTCTCCAGTCCGTCGCTGACGAGCCGAAAAATCCCAGCGTGCAGGGCGCGCATTAAACCACATCGACAAGCGGATTAGGGACGCCCTGCGGCTTAACGGAGACCCATAACCATGGCAACTACCTATAGCGACGGTAATAAGCTTATGCTTAAGCGCTCATTTTCATTTGTTTGTTTTCTGCCTACTGCGTCACAGAGTTGAGAAACGCGAGAGTCCTGCTTAACTAGATGCGTTCCCTATGCGGTGGACAGCTCGCAAAGACCGGGGGGGGGGGGGGGGGGGGGGGGTGGGGTGGCCGGAAAATACGGTTGCGGGGTTTACACGGTGGTGGTTGGTGTTTTTTGGGGCGGGGGAAATGTGTTGTTTACAGAAGTTGG
>JAODKN010000114.1:6582964-6593636 GCA_026774425.1 Petrocephalus zakoni
CTCACCCAGGGTGCTTTAAAACAAAAAAAATGTGATTATGCTCTCACCTCACTGTGAATGGAACCCCCCCCCCCCCCCCGCCCCCGACATGGGGGGACTGAAGCACAAAATGACCATGACACCACAACTCTCCAGAACATTCTGCCAGTCCGGCATCCCAGATTTCACGTCCTCCTCCACTGTTTTCTATCAGTCACTTTGATGTAACATCCCAGATTTTTCAACATTCAAGTCAACATTCAACTTCTTTTCAGAGGAAGGAGACAACAGAAAAGGAAAATAAGAGAAAGCGAAAATGTTATTAATATGATGGAGGCCCAGGGGAAGAGAGAACACAGGGCAAGCATTTGCAAATCAAATTTTGTTTCTATTCAGAGCAGGTCTGCCCCAAGTAACAGATACTGATTTTCTAGTACTGGCAAGAAGCTTATTAGGGGTTCAAATTCCAAGAGGCTTCATTCATTTTATGCAAAACAGTTAAAAAAAAGGCAGAGAGGACACCATTGTTGGGGTCGGCGATGAATAATGATTCAAAGGAATGCTGTGGATTCAGAGTGTCGCAGGTAGGGTCAACACTGCAGTTGGACCTATCAGCAGGGGACAGCAGGCAGAGCGGCGGTCAAGACCTGGTATTTATATTCTGAAGGACACCATGCCAGGAGTGGCTGCGGGTGATATTCAGCATAGCTGAATTGCTTCAACAAAACACCCGGCGGGAGAATGCGTAGAAACTGCGAGTCGCTTTGCTCTTTAGGGCAGCATGAATCTCAGCTCAAGCAACTGTGTCTGTGATCAGAAGGTTGCTGGTTCAAGCCCAACCCTGGCAGAATAATCACATCTGTGGGCCCTTGAGCAAGGCTCCTAACCCATGTAGGCCACTGCAGGAGGCAGCCAACCTTGCTCTCATCTATATGTGTGTCATGGAGAGCGAGATGGGGTAGGCAAAAAGAGAATTAATAAAGTATTATTATCTAAATGCCATTTTTGGTTTAAAAAATGGCCACATAATTTTCTGTTTGCATTAAAAGTAACAGTTTTATTTCCAAGACTTTCAACTGAAAATTTTTCACAAAGTTTATGTTATCCACAGTGTTTCACCAAGATTTTAGAGTTGGTGCTGATACAACTACATTCTATCCATCCATCCATCCATCCATCCATCCATCTTCTGCCACTCAGCCAGGTGCAGCAGTCTGAGGAGGAATGTGCAGACTTCCCTCTCCTTGGCCACCTCCTCCAGCTCCTCTGGGGGAAGAGCAAGGTGTTCCCAGACCAGCTGAGAGATATATTTTCCTTCAGTGTGTCCTGAGTCTGCTCCTGCGTCTCTTCCCGGTTAGACCTTGCCAGGGAGGCGTCAAGGAGGCATCCTAGATAGATGCCTAAACCACCTCAGCTGGCTCCTTTTCATGCAGAGGAGCAGTGAATCTACTTTGAGCTCCTCCCGAATGTCTGACCTCCTCACCCTATCTCAGCCCAGACACCCTGCAAAGGAAGCTCGTTCCCCCTCCTTATATCCGTGATCTCATTCTTTCGCTTGCTACCCAAAGCTTATGACCATAGGTCAGGCTAATTATATGGATCGAGTGGTAAATCGAGGGCTTCACCTTCTGTTTCGGCTTCCAGACCGCTACTGGCACCCATCCACCCCTCAATCTCCCACTCCATTTTTCCCTTACTCATGAACAAATGACTATTACTCCTTAACATAGTTTGTAATGCAGAATCTTCAACAATAACCAGGACCTATGACCTGGATGTGACCCTAGAGAAGAGCAACCACGGCCAGGTACCTTCAAACAATGTGACGTGTATAGCTCAGTTTTTTTTTACTTTTGAACTAGTGTTTTATACCACTTCAAGTTAAAATCTGTCCTTATGTTCCATCCGCCTCAATTTCCGTGGGATTTTATTGCCCCCACAGACACACACACACACACCTTGGGTTCCTAAGTCAACTCCCAGCCACCCAGACCTCACACCACTGCCTCCAAAGGGTTCTTGGGAGAAATTAGATATTGACTTTTGTTCTTGCCCCATGACGGCAGTAGTTGTTTTTAATTATCGTTACCCAGGCCAGCCGAGCTAGTGATGAGTTGGCAAGGGGTAAAGTCGATGGGGGGCTGGATCTAAAGCCAGCCCCCACATGACCAGACTAGTGTCCAGTATCTCTCCCTACATCCCTCATCCCCGCAAGCCCATCGCACCACAGAGCCCACAGAGACCCCTACCCCCACATAAGAGCTCTTCCGGCCAGAGAGACGGGTGTGGCTGCTAGCTCAGGAAGCGCTAAGCTGCCTTCTTATTACGTATCTCAGGTGCCCTGGAACAATGACAGCTGGAGACACTGATTTAAAGTACAATAAAATACAATCCTGCATGTCATTACCAAAGCTGAGGGGAGCAGATTCAGAAATATTTGGACATCTGTTTCCATTCTCAGTCGCAGGTCAATGTCATACCAGGGGGCACCTACGTCACCACTGTCATGTGGTCTCCAAAGCCCCTGTATCAGGACTGAAGTCCCTTCACCCTGACATTCTCCAAACTCTGAGCTTTGTAAGTGTTTGTTCATATTCTGGGGAGGAGTTTGCAGTCTGCAGCTGCGAGGTGCTTTTCAATTTGTAATTTATCATTTTGGGCACTTCCATAATCATATATAAGACATGCATAGAGGAGCCTGTGTCGTTAATACCCTTGAAAGGGTGCTATTATTAATCCTCTGGGTGGGAAGCTGAAGCTGGTGTTTCATCCCATTTAGCTGCAAAGACGACGTACAAACAGGCCTTAAGGGGGAACTTTGAAGGCGGTGTTTAAACCACTTTAGCTGTGCTTGGGATGCACAAACAGGGCTTAAACTTTTAATGAAGAAGAGCCTCGGCTGAGGAATTTTAGATAACAGGGAAAACACTTCATAGTTCTGGGGGGGAAATGGAGCACTTGCAGTAACGAGCGTGATTGCATAATGAGGATAATGACTTTGTGAAGGATGGTGTGACACTGAGTGAATGGAGCTGTCCACATAACTGTGGAGGTTCATGTACTTTAGGATTAATTGCACGGAAAAAGGTGCCTTGCAGCACACAGAGCAACTAAACCTAGACAGCAGGAATTATGTGACTGCAGGAGTTCAGATGCCCAAGTCAGACTGTCTGCCTCTAACGATAACTGCAGTGTCCCACACCAGCTGCAAAAATATCTAAAATTTGAAGTTACCTAACACAGTGGCAGGATAGATTATGTTTTTGGTCCATGGTTACTCCAGATGAAAGATGCTGCTCAGCGAGAAAATGAAGTGTGATGTCTCTCTTTTCACAAACAGAGGCGGTGGTGGGTTCTTCCAGAGCCAGCTTTAACTTAGGTCTGGTAGAGCTGCAGTGGTGAGGCTGGGCCCCACAACATTAACCACTGTCTATGAGCAGATGTGACACTCATATCTACTGTACAGCACACAGGGCTGCAGTTGTGGAACTTAGTCCCCTAGATGAAACAGTTTTCCTGCAGCTTTTACACTATAAAATCCAAGTGTACTACTACCTCACATTGATACCCAGTAACCCGATGGGATGTTTTTGTTTGCAGTCAAGCATTTTGCAGCTTAAGTTGAAGATGGTGGACACGGTTCTGGGATCTGAGTTTTGCTTAGGTCATGAATTCAGTTCAAGTGCTGGTTCCTTAACCACTCTTCTACCAGCTGACATAGGCACAGGTGCAATTACTGTGTACGTCAGTTAAAGCTAATCGCCGACATATTCCGTAATTGCGCCCAGTATGTGTCTCTTTCTCAAGAAGAGCGCCGGACTTCAGACTGCATGATGAATGCAGGTCAGCCTCGCTCCAAGGGCAGGAGCTCTTGTAGCACATTGAAGTACGTGGGAGCCCCATTTGCATTTAGCTCAAAATAACCCTGCAGGGAAGCAAACCGAAAGCCCCCACCCCCAAGCCACAATATCCTGCCTGTGTCAGCCCCCGTCTACTGGCTTCCTCCAGAGGAATGTGCTCGCTCTGGGGTTCCCTCGCTCTCCTCCTCCTCCTCCTCCTCGTACACCTTGTACTCGGCTCCCCCTGCAGGGTGTTAGGGACACACAGCTGAGAGTTATCCTGTGGTGATGCTGGAGCCTTGAGTGACTGCTGGCCTGGTCCCAGCTGAAGTCCAATTTCCCCCAAACCTGGTCTTTCTGTCCCCATTGTTACACACCCCCCCCCCCCCCACTTCCATTTACATTTGATTTCCTCTCAACTCGTTTTTAAATCTTTGTCGTTCGTTCCACCTTCTCCTTCATTTTCACTCCTCGTGCAAAAAACTGGCACATATCAGCACAAACTTACTGGTGCAAAAAGACAGATGCCCAGCGACCACAGCTGTGGTGGCGTTTCGGAACATCTCTCCATCTAGCATAATAACTTATCCGGTGCAGGCTCGAGCCAAGCCTGGAGTCTATCCCAGGAAGCACAGGGAACACCCTAGTTGGAAAGTCAGTCCATCACAGCACATTCACCCTAGACAACCTAGAAACATCAGTCCACCTAAACCATCTCTGGTTAAGCCTTTGTACTGAGAAGGGAGTTGGAGTGCCCCCAGGAACTAGAGGAGCATGAAAAGTCCGTACCCTCTAATGGAGAACAGAACCTGAGCCCTCCATTCTGCAGCAACAAGGCCACATGGCTACCCAGTGAGCCACTGAGTAACTTTTTGCCTGAGAACACATGAAAAAAGCTGTGGAATGACCAGAGAGAGAATCTATAAAGCTCATATTATTTTTGTTTTTCATTCATTTAGTTCTTTTATTTGACACTGACTGAATAGAATGCCAGCCAGATACTCACACCAAATGTAAATGAGGATTCCAGCTGGTGCATTTTGTGCAAGTTGGCCAGTGGTTGAACACACCCAGCTAACTGCGGCCAAGGAGTCACGGATGAAAGAATGGTCTTATTTTCAAGAACGTGGGGAGAGACGGATCTGGAAATCAGACACCGCCCCTCATATTCCCCTTTTTTGCTTTTCAGAGCCCAAGTCTAGATTTTGGCCACAGATCGGAAAAATAGTCTCTGTCAGCCGACTGTGTGAAACCTTGTGCCAAAACAGCAGACGCTCTCAGGACACAATGCCAAAAGGCATTTTAGCTGCATTCCATTTCTGTCTCTTCGTGTTTAACTCCACCATTGACCCAACGAGAAGAATTCCTGAGACCGGGAACAAGCTGCGCACGTGTGGAACATCTCCCAAACCTCCATATACAAAAGAAACACCTGTACATATAATGAAAGAGACCAATCAGAGCTAATCAGCAGAACAAGCCAACAATGTTCACTGTGCTAAATAATTAGCATGCCCTGGGGAATCGTGCAACCCGTTGACTGTGGACGCCCAAAGGTTTTCTTTTTCTCTTTCTTTCTTTTTCTCCCTCTCTCTATCCCCCCTCCTCTCTTTCTTTCCCCTGTTTTTGTATATTTCATTTTGTCTTCATGATGATTTGATGTCTTACAACACACCCATGTACATTGCCTTGGAGTGAATCTGTTGTGAAAGGTACTACATACAAGTAAAAGTGAATTTGTTCAGAGCAGAAGGATGAGTAGCTATGACGCGTTTGCACAGCAGCGAGAGGGAACCCTAACTCTTCTTACTCTTGGCCATCATGTAATAAGCAGAGCAGAGGGTTTACGGAGCACTCTGGCATCTCATAGCCCCACTCTGCCTTCTTCGACAGTTGACAGCTGTTCATAAAACAACGGGTCAATTATGAGACCAGGCCACATCCAAGTTCCCCACCAGGGGGGACTGAGGAAGCCAGATATAAACAAAATGGTGATTAATGATGGGGATGGTGGGCGATTAATCACCCCTTGCTGACAGCGGCAGCGATTCCAGCAGGCTAGCAGGTGTCCATTAACAGCGTGTCTGTGTCGTGGTTCACTGCGCAGGAGTCCTGGAGCTCATCACCCATGCTGACAGAATTTGCAGGGTGTCTAAATATGGGCAGGACCTTCCTGAGTAACACACGGGAGCATTGGAAAAGAACAAGAAGAAGAGCCCCCCCCCCGCTCACCTTGAGTCCCCCCAGTTCTGCTGCAGAGCCACGGTCCACGCCGGTGATGTAGATCCCCAGATTGTACTCGGATCCCCCACGGATCATCAGGCCAAGGGACCGACCGTTGTCCATAACCAAGTTCACCTGGGGGGGGGGGGGGTAAAAGAGACTATTCTGTGTCAGGGTAGAAAGCCTTTTACCAAGACCAAAGGATGGAACAAAACATTCTGGGGAAAAAAATAAATAAACAAAGAAATGCTTCACCTTTTATGGAGAAATCATCACCCCCCTCGCATCACATACTGTAGATTGGACAGAACCCCTGAGTCACCAAATCCCCCCCAGGACAAATGCAGACCATTTCCTGGCAGAAGCTGAAGTCAGTCTGGATCTGAGCCATCAGCAAACCCTCAAACATCGACTGACTGTGTTCTGTCTTTGGACCTTGCTTGGCTGACGTGTTCTGTCGTCCTTGTTTAGAAGCCAGCGCTGTGCATCTTATCTCTCTGGCCTTAAACAGGGAAGCTTCATGATTTAAATCTGATCCGGCAGTCAGTCACTTCAGCGCCGCGCATGCGGGCCGCGCGTCTGTGCACAGCCGACCGGCACAGCTCACCCACAGCCGATATGCCTGCGGAGGCGTTCGCAGCAGATAGTGCGTGGGAGAAGGTGTCTCACAAGAAAGGGAGTCGGGACTAAAATTCAGCAGGAGCAAATGTCCAGCGCAGGACGTGAACAGGTACGGAAGGAAAGCAGCTCGTTATACAAACAGGAATCGAAAAACTCAACATTGAGTGCCCCTTTGCCATTGGCAGATAGTCTCGCTTTTAGACAGCCTTCAGGTGACACCTTGTTACCAGCCGAGGTAACAAAACCTTGCTCAGTGGCTCTGATCCAGCAGGAGTATGGGCCTGTCTGGTGACAGATGCAGGACTTCCATCTGAATTGCACTGATAAACATTCAACTGGAAAAATATAATATAGCATGAAAAAACAGTTTATACAAGAGAGGAAATAATTAAATATGTCGTGACTAAGCACCTTTATGTGACTGGCCCCAGACAGACCCCAGATCTTCAGCCGTGGCTGAAGCTGACCCCAACTGCAGTGCCCTGAGATATAAGCCACAAGGGGGGACTTCGTATAAAGGACAACATGAGAGGTCCATTTGGGCAAAAACATTTTGGACAAGAATAAGACAGGGGCACAGGGGAAGTGTTTTAAAAGACAGGAGGAAGGTGAAGAGAGAGGAGACTGGGAGAAGAGTCCTCATTAGTAATCCTGTTCCTCACGCTGGACTTCCATCAGCAAAAATATTCAAGGTCCATCAATATATTTTTTTACTGTGGGATTCTGCACTACAAATTTAGCAGCTGGCTGTGCGCCAACAGAGGCAGAGCTCTGCTAGCTGGACCTCACGTGCTCCCGGGCGCTCCTCGGGCTTCAGTGACCTTGGTGTTATAAGCTATAACGAATCACCTCATTTCGTGGGCCCACCCGTGTTTCTGGGGCGACCCGGAGAGAGGCGCCGACAGCTGTGACAGATGCGGCGGATTCTCAGAGGGAAGCCGTCCAAGGACGTGACGGACGGGATTTAATTAGATACTAGAGGAACCGTTCAGCTCTCTGACCCAGGCTTTCCTCACCACCTTAGGCATAGCAGCCGTAATTAAAAGAGCAGACTTTCCCTGCCCGTATGTAAACCTTTTTGTTCTCAGATGAGCTGTTTTTGGTGCCGATGGCTCCCATGTTGCACAGACTAGGCCTGGGAGGTCAAACTTCGTAATTCGATTCAAATCAGAATTTTAAAAATGTTTATATACTCGATGGCAAAAATCCACATTAGAATTTCTGAAGGTGTCAGTAGGCTATTAGTCATCTAAGACGGGTTTCTTAATTTTAGTTTTTTCAGACGGCCCTTGTCGCGTAACATAGAATATGGGATCTGCCACAAGGGGCAGACTTCCCAAAATGAATTCAGCTAGCTAGAATGGCTGAAACTATGTCAAACTATGTGAATGGCAAGAAGAATGTGGCAATACAGTAACTCCAAAAGCCTGGAATGTGTGGTCTGAAAGCTGATTGGACCCCCCGCCACCATACAAGAATAGTACTGCTTTGAAAAATACTGTCAAAATACCATACTCCGCAGCATAATGTACGGACAATATGACGTATGAAAAATACTGCCCGACCATAGTTAGACATAGCCAGAACTGAAGGTAGGATCTGACTGCATGATGTCATTTAAGTTTTAAGCTATTTTATGCACATAAGCCTGTGTCAGCTGTCTAATGTGAATCATTTGATATTTTATGTTCACTCCACAATTTAAACAAATTTTTTTGCTTCTGCTGCTGGCATTTCTGCCCTGTGGGTAGCTAAATAAATACAAATGTGTTATATAGAACTGTCTCCTTGTCATTTTCCTCACTCAAGACAATAGTAGGCTAATGTTGCAGCTGTCACCTTTCTCGCCTGTTGTACAAAATGATGAGCTGGGTTTTTAGACTTTATAATTAATGTTTGAATTTCTTTGAATGATAAAGCATTTTTATATTATAAAAATTCAAATGTCTTTTTAAAAGGAGTTTCCCAGCCCTAGCGTGGACCGAGAGATGCTGCTGTCTGGATCCACAGTGGAGACCTGAAAGGATCGCTAAGGGTGGAGATTAATTCTTTCAGGAGGGTCAGGATAGCCATGGTACCTTGGTCACGTGATCAAACAGGATGGCCCTGGCACCTGGGTCATGTGATCAAACATATGCTACTGCCCGGACCTTCCCAGCATGTAGGTATACAGCAAGGTGACACTGAACTGAATTTAGTTCCCCTTTTACTGGATCACATCTTGAACCTCTAAAAAAAATGCTGCCACCTCATTGTGATGTTTTGAATCCTGCCAAGTCAGGCCAAGCCCTTCTGGCCAACTTACACCGCTCCAGCAAAGCACAAAGAGCAGCCTGACATTTATGGGAAATAATCTGCAACCTGTAGGCTGCTGGGTCAAATCCTAGGAGGCTTACTCCCTTTAAACAGAGCAATGCTGGCCAGGTGACCCACACACTCACGACTCACTTACTGGAATCTTATTGCCACTGTATAGACAGGCGAGCATCAAACAACATTTATAGTTTATAAATGTAATAAATAAGGCAAAGCTGTGTGACCCAGTGACCCAACAGTCATATGTACAGATATCATATGTGAGCCACATGCAAAGATGACACACTTACAGCTGCCAAATGTAAGCCAAATGCACATATGCCACATGGAAGAGGTGTGGCCAACAGGTTAGCCCATCCTACGGTCTTTGTGGATCCCAATGCCCCAGTGCAGTGATGGAGAAACTGTGCTGTAAAAATGGCACCATCCTTCAAATGAGACAAAAAACCAAGGTCCTGACTGTCTGAGGTCATAAAGGATCCCAGGGCATCTTTCAAGAGAGTAGGGGTGGTACCCTGATGTCTTGGCAAAAATTGCCCACTGCGGCCCTATCAAATCTGGCCTCCTAATCATCTCCTATATTCAGTAGTCGAGTAGTAAAAACAAATCAGGGGGGCCGGTGAATGTTATCGTTTAAGGGATAGAATGGGGGGATGTTCGTTTTAGAAGGGGGATGATTTTGACTTTCGTTACTTCAGGGGGGATGACATCCCTTCTCACCCCCCCTCAACTCGCGTACTGCCTATATTGAACTGGTGAATTCTCTCCTGCTGCTTCACCACCTTAGGTACTGTGTGGTGAGTGCACTGGCACAGAATGGCAGTCATTCAGTCATTCATGGCAGTCATTCATTCAGATGTACAGAGCATCTGTACATCAACTCTAAAGATGCCATATGTACAGATCCCACACATACAGATGCCACACATACAGATGCCACACATACAGATGTCACATGCAAGCCACAGGTACAGATCCCACATGGAAACAACACATACAGATCCCACATGAAAGCCACACGTACAGATGTCACATGTAAACTACATATACACATGTCACATGCAAGCCACAAGTACAGATGTCACATGTAAGCAACATGTACAGATCCCACATGTAAGCCACAAGTACAGATGTCACATGTAAGCAACATGTACAGATCCCACATGTAAGCCACATGTACAGATGTCACATGCAAGCTACATGTACAGATCCCACACGTAAGCCACATGTACTGATGTCATATGTAAGCTACACGTACAGATCCCACATGCAAGCCACAAGTACAGATCCCACATGTAAGCCACATGTATAGATGTGACATGTAAGCCACACATATAGATGTGACATGTAAGCCACACATATAGATGTCACATGGAAGCAACACATACAGATGTCACATGTAAGCTACATGTACAGATGTCACATGTAAACCACACATACAGATCCCACATGTAAGCCACATGTACAGATGTCACATTTAAGCCACGTGTACAGATGTCATATGTAAGCCACGTGTACAGATGTCATATGTAAGCCACGCATAAAGATGTCATATGTAAGCTACATGTACAGATGCCATATATAAGCCACACGTACAGATGTCATATGTAAGCCACGTGTACAGATGTCACATGTAAGCCACACGTACAGATGTCACATGTAAGCCACACGTACAGATGTCACATGTAAGCCAC
>JAODKN010000114.1:6593736-6607781 GCA_026774425.1 Petrocephalus zakoni
ATGTAAGCTACATGTACAGATGTCACATGTAAGCCACACGTACAGATGTCACATGTAAGCCACACGTACAGATGTCATATGTAAGCTACATGTACAGATGTCACATGCAGCTCTCAGTTTCCACGCACACATGCCCCACCTTCTTCTCGTCGCCGTCCTGCAGCAGCGGCAGATGGCTGCGGCGTAGGCTGTCGACGCGGCGGCCGACCGAGCCGGAGCCGGAGCTCCGGTGCTCAGGCAGGTCAGGGGGTGGGGACACGCTGCGGCCCTGCGGGTCCACCCACGTGTAGACGTGATTGGTGACATAGCCCCCGGGGATGCGGCCCACTGAGCGAACAGACAGCGAGAGCTTCTTGCTGCCCTTCAGCACCTGGAGGAGAGAGGGATGGAGGAATAGGAAT
Organism: Petrocephalus zakoni; assembly: GCA_026774425.1. Classification (NCBI taxonomy): domain Eukaryota; kingdom Metazoa; phylum Chordata; class Actinopteri; order Osteoglossiformes; family Mormyridae; genus Petrocephalus; species Petrocephalus zakoni. The sequence continues at coordinate 6,594,138 of JAODKN010000114.1, forward strand.
CAGTAAAAGAGAGTATACATGTTGGAGGGGTGCGGAGAGTGAGGACCCTGCTATTAGTTATTATAAGACTTAAAGAAGCAGTTTCAGTAAAACAAATGCAAGAATGCCTTACACACATGGAGGACCTGTTCAGTTTCACCTCAGTTAACTGCCAAACCAAAACCCATCCAGTACTGAGGTGACCAGATGACGAGCACTACCACCCAAACCTCTCCAGCTGCTGGACCCTTGAGTACTGCACTTCAGTCCGATGGGAATGCAAAAAGCTCGGGAAGCATCCCGCAGGAAACATTTAGTCTCCCTGCCAATTACAATATAAGAATGCAACAGCGGTCACAAACAGAAGGGCAGATTTTACCCGCTGAAATATCATGCAGAGGTCTATGCTGAAGGATCTGAGTGAGTGAGGGGCCCCTTAGGCCTAACAGGGGCCCCCTGACATTTTTGTTCTCCCTGCTCTCATCAAAACCCCCTTTCAGTATTCCCCCCGCCAGGATAAGCCATTACCACTAAATCATGAGACATAGTCCTTTTGGAGTTGCCACGGCAATCAGGGTTAAGGAGACCCAACCCCCCCCCCCCCCCTAGTGCTACAATGGTGTGTATTTTGCTTGGTTCTGGATCCAGGCGCACTGTAGAAGGGGAAACGAGAGCTGGTCGGGGCCATGTCATGGGAAGGGGGGAAGATGTAAATAGACTAATTTGTCGCCATTAGGGATGATGAATGCGTCCCAGGCAGAAGAGCGGCCGAATGTCGGCATCCTCTTCAGAGAGTTGTGGGGCAGCCAGGGTGGAAGCAGCCCGCTAACTGCCCCAGCTAATTGAGGAAGGGCAGGAGTAAACAGCTTCAGCAGTGAGCTCACAGAGGTGGGGGGTGGGGTGCTTTTATTTACCTATTACAGTATTTTGGGAACTGCAAGGCAGACAAATAGACCCCCAGAACTGCCAGGCAGACCCCATGCCCCTGCTGTTTTTTTTATAATGGGAAACAAACTGGCGAGACACGAGCCCAGTGGCCATCAGCTTGAATTACTGTGATCACCAGGGCTGATAATGAAATCTCGCTCTGGGGGGGGGCAGACTGATCAGAGTCTGTGTGTGATGCTGTTTCTAGGGGCTGCTCATTAGAACGACCCGCCCGGCCTGCGATACTGCTAGCAGGCTGCTATCTAGCAGGTGTACTGCAGGGTGTAGGATTGAATCACAAGGTGCCGCTGCAAATTTAAATTCAGGGTGTGCGTTCCCGGAGCAAGCCCTTCCAATTATGCCTAAACTGCTCTATTCAGAATCACTCTAGAAAAGAAAATCATGAAATAATTTGCCTGTCTGAAATACTTTGGATTCCTCACTGTATAATTGACACCACAGGACAGCAGAGACGTGCTTAATGAAAACAGATTGGGAAGAAGAGCAGCTTCTTAATAATCCATTAGCCAATCAGAGTGGCCTGTTCTGGACCCATTGTGAGATGGGACATGACTGTATGTGAGCACATTCTTGCAAACAGTACAGATTCTGGCCAGAGAAAAACACAAAGATGAGACGTGAGACCAAGGCACACAGAACTGCCCATGCCTGTGTTCTGGAGTGGGAGTGACGTTAGGTGAGGCCTGTGTGATGATGGTTTATGCATTGAGACATACGCTTGGTCTGCAGAACCATGTTCTCGCTCCTGTGAAAATACTTCCCGTTAATATTATACTCTGTAAGCAGGGGATTCCAGGTAAGGACACCAGCAGGTAGTTTTGACAGGTGGGCCCGCTGCCAGGTAATACTTCTTGGGTCCCGGGAGCTAATGGGGATGTCCTGTCTAGCACTGTACCCCCCTGGGGCTGAGTCACTCCACAGCTAATGTGCATCCTGCTTCACTATCTGGTGTTGCATGGCGCTCTTTCATCGACCGCTGTGTCTCCTGAGGCTGCTGACATGACTGTGGGTAACACACTGCTTCCTTTCACTTGATTTCATGGCTGGCAATGCAAAGGAGTCATCTACCTTGTGTCCTTTCCTGTTGTAATAATGATAATCGCAGGTGGCGACGGGTTGGAGGGGCTATGCTTTAGGCAAGTGTACTTTTCATCAGGGCAAATCAATCTGTTACTTATTTCTTTCCAGGCAGTAAAGCTTCATGATTTTCTGTCATGGTTGGTGTGTGCTTCTTAGAAACTTGCTCAAGATTTTCTAATAGAAATACGTATCGCATTTGTTCAAAGTAGCCATGCCTCGCTGTGGCAGATTTTTAATAGAACACCAATGCTCATTAGAAGAAAAGTCTCCCTGGAACACAGAGACACACCACAGTCTCTCACTAGGTCCACAGGACTGGGAGATATTTTCATGTTTTTTACAATTACATTTTTTTCTCTCCACACAAATGTCTGATGACTCAATTTTTCTCCCTAATTGATCCATACGCTCGTGGCAAGAACTCTGTAACCCATCTTTTCACTATCACAAACAGACAAGAACCTTTTCATAAATAAATGCAAATGTGCACCTGAGCCAAAGCCATGATGGGAATTTCATATAACCCCCAACATACAGATAGCGTCCATGAGAGGCATGTGTTCAATTGCTCTGCTTTTGGCACTTGACCGAACACAGAACACCAGTTTGTCTAAATTCATGCAGGGATGGTAACACCAACCCAGCACACATGGCATCCCATTTCACAAGCAGGCACAGCGAACAGGATAAAAAAAAAAATATATATTTATATATATATATATAAATATATAAAATTAGGAAATCCACAGATGGGAATCCAAAAAGCACCATGCTCTGCTTGTATGGACCCCCTGAATCAAGGCTGTAGGTTCGAGGTAATCGAATTTCAGGATATGATCCAAATGAACTGCTTCGATACCCACACAGCAAGGATTGTGTCAGATGAATGCGCCAACAGGGAACACATTGGGAAAATGCCCCCACCAGGCTCCCCAACTGACCACCTGCTTTTAATGGGCCTGAAGCTGCCGTTTGACTCTGACTGTGACCCAACTCACACCTCATCTGTTGGTGGGGCACTTTACCTAGTCTCTACTGTGCTTTAGTTTACTTAGTTAATTTTTATTTACTTAGGTGACATTTAGGGGCCTTACATCTTTTTTTAATTGCACGCCATACAATTTTACTATGCATAAAGTCATACAATATAGCGTGGTGGGTATTTTTAGCCAGTCGATTCAGGCTAAGTGCCTTTTCGCGAAGGCAGAGACGCAGGGCCCTCCTGGGACTTGAGCCAGGATCTTTCTGTTCCTCTACCATCCTTAACCACTTCAATAAATCTGTCTGGCTACGTTAACATTTCAGATTTGCATATATTGCCCTGCGGCATCAACTTTTGTTTCGGCAGAAAAGAAATTCAAGTTTCCCCATCTGTGTGTATAATGTGAAGGCGATTTCACAGATGTAACGAGCAAGAATTCCTGTAGTAATTTTGGAGCCAATCTCGAATGTCATCTTCTGTGACTGTAGTTCATGAGCATCCCATTTCTGAGCAGGTAAAAAAAAGCTCTTTCTCCCTGTTCCCGAAGGCAAAGATTACCATTACGGACCCTACGATGCATTAATAGCATCCATGCCCAGAAAGAGTACATTTGGTTTCTGATTAGAGCATCCCTAAAATAGGAATGCACATACATAGGGACATTAAAAGAGTTTAACGGTAAGAACAGGTAATTTATCATCCTTTTAACTCATCATCCACAACCCACACCACAATTTATATATGTTACTTTATGTCTGTCAAAGACTGTTCCCTACTGTACATGTATATGCAGGCTGTTATGTTTAATTTCAATATCATAGTTCTTGCTGTACATTCAGGAAATGCTGTATTTGAATAATCAACAGGAACCTTTAATTGCAAGTACTAAATGGATAAATCAACCCAGGAGACATTATGTAAGTTTAGGATTGTCACCCTTGCACAAAATCTGACTGACATTCTTATGTTGTGTGGTAGACGTGGAGCATAGAACTGCATAAATCTGGTACAAGGAGGATTATGTAGTGTTAAGGACATACTTACACTTTACTACCACCTTTATCAGCTCAGAGAGTGGATGATTTATTGGATTAATTGGCTCTCATTCAGTATGATAATGCTCACATTCAATGTTTGTCAATTGAGAAAAAAAAAACTATTAAAACGGTCAATTAAGCAGCAAGCTTCACAGCTGAGTAGCGGTAAGTTCAAATCATTCGTGAGAAATCCCAGTATGGCCGAGTGCTCTGAAATTGGTTGGGCTAAAACAAGTCCCCTGTCTTTCGGTAATTCTTTCAGCTTCTTAGCATGACACAAAATCTCAGACTAAGCACCAATGTTTTTGTTTTTTAAATCATCCTTTTTCTGCGATAATGCTGGATTTGCACCCTTTTTGCCTGTGAAGCTTTTTGACAGTATTATCAAGTATAGGTTCTCTGTCTCTGGTAAAGAGCTTCCCATATTTCAGAATGGACTTAATGCCCAAACTAAGTGGGCCAGACCATTATATTTGGATCACCTTCCTTACAAACTCTTTTAAAGGCTAATTTTTAAAGATTTACTAATCTGCTGTCGCATGATAGAAGCCCACTTCACTATTCCTTTCTATTTTGCAAAATATGGGCATCTTTTACCTTGAGTGTAACTCTTAAAAAAACACCACTTCCAATTAAGAATTTAAGCATGTAAAAGTCTTTTCCATTTTTTTTCCAGATTAAGAGGGTCCTGGCTCTGATCTTCTCAACATCAGCAAAAATGAAGATCAGGCAAAAGTCTAAAGAAGCTATGATTATTATGCTTAGAGTCACTTTATTACTGTTACGCATGCAAAAAAATTTACCCATGCATCGTGGTAAGGAGCAGGACTCTGCCAGAGGCCTTTACAGCATTGAACTTGGACTAGTAACTCCAAAGAAAGATGTTGATTCAATATGTTCACCATAAATAAAAGCTGCAAGGCGCACTTCTCTCACAGGGTGAAAGGAGAGGAGATTCACTACCTCAGTGTTTCCCAATCCAGGACCCCCCTACATTCTTGCTTCCTCCCAGCTCCCAACTCACCTGAACCAAACAAACAAGCAATCAAGAACATCAAATTCCTGGTACAGGTATGTTGGGAGCTGGTAGGAAGCAAAAACATGGCCTCTCTGGGGCTAGTCAAGGACTAGGTTAGGAAACACTGCATGGCTTTGATGGCACTGAAACAATTACAGTATATGAAACTTATGGTCGTCATTTCAATTAATCAAGACAAAATTATTCTTACAACATGGAATCTTATCGGGGCTTCTGTCACAGTGGTAATCACTATGGTAACCACGTAGCCTAACAACACAGAGGCTTCCATGTATTCAGCATACTTCCCTAATTACAAACGAAGGCTGGAACATAGGCAGCTAAAGTCCTCATGTTGGAGGAATGTACATCAGAATGTCCTTTGAAGTACAGCATGGATTAGCCACACCAAAGGAAGAGGAGGCGTTCATGAAGCTTTCTGAAATCCAGGATTCGGCAAACCATAAATGACACTGTATACGCCATCCGGAGATGACTGAACATTTCTGGAATGCCAAAAGGAAAGTTATGTCTACAGTACCCATCACAAATTTGGACACACCTACCCATAGAAAAGTGTATTAGTACTTCTACATTTTAGAATATAGAATAGAAATCAAAACTATTAAATAAGATATATGGATTCATGCACTGACCAAATACGTATTTAAAAAAATAATTTGTTGTGGAGGGGGCAGCTGAAAGCTCCGTAGCTTGGGACTCAGAAGGTTGCCGGTTCAAACCCCATGAAACGCAGAGTGATGCCACTATTGGGCTCTTGAGCAAGGCCCTTAACCCCAATTGCTCAAGGGACTGGCTGACCCTACTGACCCTTGAGGAGAACTCTATGCCAGTTTCACAAGGCGACCTCCTGGGTTGCTTTTTCAGCTATCCTGAAGGAGGTCCCACATATGCTGAGCTCTTATTGGCCACTTTTCCTTCACACAGGATGGCAAACTTCTCCAAAACCACCTCTACTGGGTTCAGGTCAGATGGCCACATCATGTCATGCAGCACTATCATTCTCCTTTGTAGGTGGCTTGGCGTGAGCAATTTCTTCACTGGTACTGTACATGCCAGCAGTTTCCACAATGGAATTGTGCTGGTCTATTGTTGATATACAAATATCATAGTCTGGTGAGTTTTTAAGCGTGCTGAAGTTTGACAGACATACACCCACATCGACAATATTGCTGCCAGTCTCCAGTCAGAGCTTAACGAAAAGAAATACACTCATCTAAGTTCATAAGACACACTCTTTTTCCTCCACAAATCATTGGACAGTCTTTTCTTTTTTTTGTTACCGGTTGATTTATGAATATAATTTCTCTCTCAACAGATGATTTATGGATATACAAAACATATTGATTTGCTTGGTTGTGCTTGCAACATACAGGGAACTGGTTAGGAAGGGGCTACGAGCACTAAAGCCACCAGGGGGAGCAGTCATGCAGGCCACTCCCGGTTTCCCCCTAGATCCATTGCTCCGCTGCTCATGCAGCCCGCATTCTGCTCTGTGCACTTCCATCAGGCGTGTGCCAATCTGTCAGTCTGGGGAAGGATTCCAGTGCAGCCCCCCCCCCCCCGCATAACACAGAGCCGAATCTTTCTGTCTGTGAGTGGGCCGCCCGAAGTCCAGAAATGATGCATTGTGTCTAGAGGTTATGTTCTGCTTTCTGTGTTCACTGGTCCAGAAAACTAACTCCAGCCACGGCTCCAAATACCTCAAAGTGCGGATCTCGAGCGGAGCATGCGTGATAGGGGGGCGGACATTTCCACTAAAGTCACAAGCCTCTTGGACAGTGTTCAAGCTTCCCACAAGGCCTTTACAAGGGAACCCATTTGTGTACCCATTTAGTTTGATTCAAGCCCCTGTGGCATCCAAGGTTTTCAAACCCAGAGCTGTTGGTTCAGGTTATACCTACACTGTCATTACACAGTATTGGATACGACCATCTTGTTCATTATTCTTTAAGCCCCATTTTTTAAATATAATAAAACAGTGCCTAAATGATTACTCTACTTCTCACAGTGATTTGCCATTGGATACAGTGACTGCATGTCTTCAATTTAAGAAATGTTTCTTAAAAATATTTTACTTTATGTCACTGTCCCAAGAAAAGCATAAAAAAGCACCTGGAAGGTACCTCAGATTTTGCTTCCTAGTTCACTGGCAGGGGAACACTGATCGGACAAGAAGGCTGGTCTGCTCCTCATCACTTTACCGGGCGAAGGCATGCCTATGTTACTGTTCAACTGGCAGTGGGTCTTTTACATTTTGGGCAGGACTTGTTCAGGATATATTTCTCATTTTCCTCTAATTGCCTTTGATTGGTTATGTTGATGGAATTTTGTTTTCTATACACTAGCGAAGCAGGTTTTCCCTATTGGTTTTTTATTTGTTTCCTTCCTGGAAAATGACCAGCACGACACTCCCTCATGAAAATGTTTAATGCTAAATCCAATAATGTTAACCAATCAGCCAATGTCAAAATAATGGGTGGCCCTAAAAGGCTGGCAGGGGCGCGACTACGTGAAAGATCACTGCAATTTGGGCTTCTGAATGTAGACCAAAGCTGAAGGAAAGCGCATCACCCCCCCGCTTGACCTACAGCATCGGGCGCCTGGCCAGGGCTCCGGGAACAAAATACCACAAATCGGAAGGAGAAACACTGACTTGTTTAGCTTCACTTTGGAGCAAACCACATTTCCACAATTTATTAGCACGAACACGTTATTTTAAAAAACTACACTGCATTCGGGGAAACACAGATGGATAAAAAAAAAACTATGTAATTCCATGTAAATATATTAATTAAAGATTTATTTAATTCTAAACCCATATAGAACCTGTTGGGAAACTGTCAGCTCATGACCAGTTTCCACTGTTCCACCTGTTCTTTTGCTGTAGTAATCAAAACAATTGACTAGCCTGTACAGATTGCTGCCAGTGTTCGAGTGCTATTCTAATCAGACCACCAGCACGCGGCACTATAGTCTTCCTGTCTATGCTGTCCGTCACCAGCAGAGGCATTTCATTTTCCTTTGGACTCCTTGGCCCTTAAAACCAGAGGCCGGGACGCAGCCTGCTGTGTCGGCTTGAGCGGGACGTCGGCATTTACACGAAGAGGGACGGTCATGTGAACCAGAAGCTAATGAAAACAGAAGCAGTAATGACCTCTGTTGGGGCCTTTACTGCCTGACAGGAATAATAATCCCAGCAGGGTGCTAATTGTGGCCTTTATTAAAATTTTGTTTAGAACACATTTGCGCAGCTATAAATTGGAAGAAAAAAAAAAGAAAACACCGCAACCCCCTGGGCAAATGTTTGGAAGATGAGGATGGCAATATGAAAACAGTTCAGTGTAGAGTGGACATTGGGCTGTAATGTGAAGCACTGAATGATTCCACAAAGTAAGAGTCCCTCCACCTGCAAGGCCCAAACTGCATCCTAAATCTCTCTTCCTGCCCCTCTCAGTACCCTCTGCGGCTCAACGGCCCCCCCCCCATTTAATTTACTCACCTCCAATCAGCTTCAGTGCCCACTTTACATCTATCCCTTCCATCCACAACCCTCAAACACAGAATAAACGTAAACGCCACTTCTGTTAGACTGGTTTGATCGTGCTCTGTAGGAAAACAGGGGGTTGAAGTTTCACGCTGTGCATGATTAACACACCAAACCAGTGAGGTTCTTCAGACCTGGATGGGTAAATAAAAACAAAATCAAGCCCCCATATGCCCTGGGGGGGGATGCAGCCATCTGGGTTCTTGCAATATTTTAAGCCATTTCTTCCCACTCGAAAAGCAAAGTTGTTGATGCATCGCATTTTCCTAGGACATGCCCTTCATCTGGATCATTTCAGAATGTTACAGCCATATCATTCCTGTCTGTGTAGCGGGCTGTGAAATGTATTCATTTCATCTTGCTTGTTCACTTACCTGCAACCACCAAACACGTATTATTAGCATAATCTAGCTGTGCCCCTCAAAGAAACTATTGAGAAGTATGACAAGTTTAAGTAATCCTTTAAGAAAGTGAATTTGTATCCATGCGTTTCTCCTTCCTGATGTGACATGACGTGTATTAGCGGAAGATAACTTCCCCACAATGTCCACTTTCTTCATGCTTACCCTTTAATCAACAGATTGACTTTACCATCGGGGGGGGGGGGGTGGCCTGATCACAGTAATTCCACTGCAGTCTTTTCCCTCCTAATCTCAATTTGGAGGGAGGGATGCTGTTTGACCTTTAATGGCTCGGTGCGGACCATCACTAATAACTCTTTATCACTGCATGTCCTGTGAAAGGTTGTTCCACTTTCAGCTGCAGTCTAGTCTGATTCTGCCTGCTTCTGCTTCTTCTCCTCCATCTTTGTGAAGACAGAGGAAAGGCACCACTTAAGGGTTACTTTCCCAATACAGAATAAGCTGTTGAGGGTTTCAGCTTGTCCAGTGATGTACACAAGACGTTTAAAGATCGATAGAGTGCCCTTAACTGAGTGCAATTACCAAGCCGTTGTGTGTGTGCGTGTGTGTGTGTGCTCTTTTCTACTGGCTCTAGATGGAAATATCATTATTCCCACCTTGAGCCAGATGACTAGCTACCGGATCATCAAAACAGATCAGAAATCAGGAGTCACTGGGCTCTCAGTGCGACTTGCTGATGCAGATATCACCATCGCAATTGGTAGCTGGAATGGGCCAGTCCAGGTCAGCCAGATGGCTATTGGCTGTGGGGAACATTGTTATTTTTAGAAATATGCGGGACCAGCCCAGAGGGGTCACCTACATAAGCCAAGGCCAAAACCTCTCCTGATGACCTTGAGCCCCATTCCCCAGCTTCCTCTACAACTAGATCATGCTCGCAGTCCTCCACTGACTACCTGCATGCCCCCATGATGGGTAAATGTTTCAAGATGCCAACACAGCGCTGTCATCCAGGCTGCCCGGACACTGCGCGGCCACGGAAACAAGGCTCCTGTCGCGACGTGCGTTCCACCACCATCCGCAGTGGATCCGAGCTGCTCTGGCATGCCGGAATGCTGAACAGTTATGGCAGTGCCCCGAATACAAAGTCCATCTTATATCCATACCGTACACAGGCCCACAAACTACTCCCAACATCAGAGCTGTCATTCACTGTCCCCATGCCAGTGTAGCTGAAAGGTGTTTTGCAATGTTAGATCCTCAGAACGAAGGTGAATAAGATATGAAGTGTATCACAGGTAAAAGGAGATCTTGTGCTTACTTCTTAATGATACTTCAGGAAAGCATGCCGCTCTTAAAAGACACATGCATTCTGTACACATTTCTCCCCATTTCCCGAGGAGGGGACTGACTGCTGACTCCCTCATGCTCAAGGGCATAGTCAAAATCAGTATGGACTAATCCAGGGGTGGGCAATCTTTTCCGCAAAGGGCTGGTGTGTATGCAAATTTTTCACTGCAACTCCCTAATTAGATTACTAATTAGAGGACTGATTGACTGAAGAATTCTCAGACCTGGGTTTTAACAGCTGACCTTAGGGTTGTCCCAAAAACCTGCATACACACTGGACCTTTGCGGATAAGATTGGGCACCCCTCGACTAAACACACACACACACACACACACACACACACACACACATTTGTATTCCTGTCTTAGTGGGGACTGTCCATTTGTTTCTATAGGAAAATCCCCAATTCCAATAATAATAATAATAATAATAATAATAGTTGATACTTTATTTATCCCCGCGGGACGTTCTTTTTTCACCTCCCCCAAGCTTACTCACCATGAGAGCAAGCTTGGCCATTATTTTTTACAAAATAATTTGTTATTGCATCTTTAGCCTATTTTATACACTGATATTTTTTGTTAATATACAGCTTTATAACATTTATTCTGAAAAGCTATTCTTTGAGTATAAATAAATGGCAGATCTTTTGTTTAGTTATTTTGATAGGGTTGCAGTTTTACAATTAATATCTTTGGATATTCAGTGAGTAGTCATTTTGAAGTGTGTGTGTGTATATATTTGTGTGTACAGGTTTTGCTATACAGTACTTGTGAGGACTAAAGGACTTCACAATGTGACTAGTGAGGTCATTTTTTCAGTGCTCACTCTATGAATGCAATCACAAAAAGTAAAAATGCCAAAAGTCTTGTACTTTGTTTGGTTACTTATGGTTAAGGTTAGGGTTGGGTAGAGTTTAGTGCTGAATATAAAAGATAATGAAGCTCACTAGTCACCATGTGTTTAGCACACTGTACAATCACAAAAGATTTACCATGTGTAAAAATTGTACCAAACAATCATCTGAAATTCTCACAATGTTCTCTTATAATCAACAAACTGAACAATATTGGTAATCACAAACTGTGATCTTGTCTTGACTGGCAGCAGAAAGTCAGGAACCTCGAATGGATCTGCATAATCATGTAGGTCTCAATACTTTTAGTTTCCTTCCTTCATTTCCTCCGTGAACTTTAAAGTTGGACAGACAAGTGCAATAAAACATTAATGGGACACACCCTTAATTTTGCACAAATTTCACAAATGTCAGCAGATGGAAACACCTCGCCTTTGCATTGCATCCTACAATGAGGATCTTAATGAGAAAAAGTAAAAATATTGATAGGGACAATTTGGTACTCCCACAATATTGGCAGGGAGATATCCCTGCCATCCATACCCAAATCTATGGCCCTGCTCACACACATGAAATGAGCAAATGAGAGGCAGCAGCAAGAGGATCCCATTTAATTAGCCCACAGCCCAGTTCATAAAAGCAGCTAGAACATGACTTTAGTGCATGTGTGTCCATGCATGCGTGTGTAAGATGCATGTGGGGAGGGTCTCTTTTCAGGACTCTCATGGCACACATGGTGCACAGCATGACATTTGGGCTCTTTGGACCCAGAAATGAGGAAGAAACAGGACCGCAGCTGAAGGAAAATCTCAAAGCTGTCTGTGAGCTTAGTGCCTCATATCGCTTATATTTTTAAAGTAATTAGACTTTGCTTACATAGCTGCATATTCACTTATTTATCACACTCAAGTATGCCAAAATCAGGCTCTTGCTCTGCGAACAAACCAAAGACCCTCTAGGAAGTCCAGGTTACCAGGCACCTTACATAAGGTTTCACGAGAGCTCTCTACACCTGCTTTCTTTTCCATTCTGATCAAGCACAACTTTTAGTGCGGGGAGGTACTGCTGACCATGTTTTAAATGTTATCGAAGGAAATCTAAAAAGGCTTTTAGGGCACAGAGAGACCTGGGTCAGCATGGCAGCAGGGTGAAATATGAAGTGACTGAATTGAATCACATCCCCCCCACCTTAAGGGTGAGTGGAGAGGTTGTCTGTCTGTACTAAACAGACCCATGAGATGTTTTCAAAATTTGCCATCACCACAAGTTTGCCGTGGTGATGCCCCATCCCCCCATCGCTACCAATCCTCTTCTCCCTGCATCTGACCCTGAATACCACCCATCTTGCCAGGGTCCATCCAAAATCACATACAGTTGCAAGAAAAAGTGCGAGAACCCTGAATTTACCCGTTTTTTTTGCATTAATTTGCATTGCATTAATGTGATCTTCAGCTAAATTATAATAATGAACAAACACAATCTGTTTTAACTGATAACATAAAAAATTGTGTATCGTTGTTGAACATATTGAACACATCACTAACATTCACAGTGCAGATTGGAAAAAGTATGTGAATCTGTAAGCTAATGACTTCTACGAAAGCTAAATGCAGTCAGGCGTTGGCAAACCTGGAGTCCAGGAAACGAAATGGAGATTAGAAGTGTGGGTTACAGCTGCTCTGACTCTCCAACTTAAACACTCAAACATTTTCAATTTGGTATTCAAAAGAAGCATCTGCTGATATTAACCATGCCTTGCAAAAAAGATCTCAGAAGAGCTATGATTGAGAATTGTTGATTTGCATAAACATAGAAACGGTTACAAATAAATCTCAAAGGGGTTAGATATTCATCAGTCTGCAGTTAGACAAATTGTCTATAAATGGAGACAGTTTAGTACTAGGGATGGGTACCGAGACCCGGTACTAAACGGGCCCCGGGGAGTATCGATAAGCTCTGACGGTAACGGTATTGCTTTCGGTACTAGAGAAATTAATAAATCAGATTTTTTGGTTTGTATATAAACATAATCTCTCTGTGTATCTGATCAGCTCCGTTACTCCGTCACGTTAATCTAGCGCGCTCTCTCGTGTGCGCAATGCGCAGAGACGCTGGTGTCGCTGCCCCATCTGCGTGCGCATGCGCAAGGCTCCGTTCTACTTATGGCTGTGTGACATCCGCTGGACCCGGCCCGATCGGCGAGAGCATGGGCACATGCACAGTCACATGATACTTAATATCTGTTAGTAGACATTGAAATATATGACTAGAACAGCCTGCCTGCCAGGCAGATAAGCAGCTTTTTATTTTATGTGATATTGTAAAACACTTAAATGCACACAAACTCGTTGTGGACTGAGAAGTCGTTAGAAAGAAAACTAACAAAAACGTTTTTATTTTATTATAATGATTTTAGTAATATTATAACTCCCATGCGAGAGGAGTATCTGTCAGCTTACTGTGT
>JAODKN010000114.1:6608630-6619295 GCA_026774425.1 Petrocephalus zakoni
CCCATGCGAGAGGAGTATCTGTCAGCTTACTGTGTCGACGGAACTGCATGAAAAGTTTGTTCCTGTGCTCGTAAATAAGACAGATCTCAGCGCATTGCTATACAGATCTGCGGTAGCGTAAAATATGCGCATGCGCACGCAGATCGGGCGGGACGGCCGAGCCGCCACTAGTGACGATGGCGGAGAGGTAAGAGATCGGGAGTGCGGTAGCGCTTCGCTATAATTTTTGCATGACTTAATGTAAATTTGTTAAATAATGCAAATTTGTTGAATAATAAGTGACTTGTTAAATAAATCTATTATATTGTTAATTTGATTTATTCTTCAAAACGTACCGATAATACCGTTAAATTATTAAGCGATAAGCAGCACCAGAAAGAGTAGTAGTACCGTTAAAATCTTAACGATACCCATCCCTGTTTATTACTGCGGCAAGTCTCCCCAGAAGTCCTACCTCTGGGCGAAAATACAATTGCCCGCTTTTGATAACCCTTGCCCCACGTTGTCAAAAGCCTGTCTGTCTAGGGACAAGACACTTGGTTGGCAGAGGAGCCAATACTCTATCGCCGAGATTTATCACATCTTAATGATAGTTTTTTTTTTTTCCCTGGGGAGAGCTACAGTCCTCGATTTCTCGGAGGGGACCACGGCTTCCTTTCCGTTACACAGTGCACAACGTGACAATGCGGCCCACCCACAAGACCCAATCAATGAACCACGGCCAATAATAAACCAGCTTTCAACTGGTGTAGTGGAAAACAGGAGCTATAACAGGTAGTGCAACAGCAACCTTTGTAAGCTGAGGGGTCCTGTGATGGGCCAGATTCCCGGACAGCCTGTTTAGTTTATATCACCTCACTTACGTGAAGGCCTGTTATACAGAAAGGCACTTGTATACCTCTTTAAAGGTTACACAACTTTACTAGAGCAGCCGAGCTCTAGAATCTCACTCAAGGGTAAAACAACAATACTGCAGCAGGCATTTTTATAACCTGTGGTTCAAAAGCCTTGTCGCCTGGTCAATATCTGAATCGTCGATAATCTCCACCTTCTGTTTCTTCTTTTTATAGCCTGTCTGAATAGCTCAACGGCCATCTGTGACGTTTGATGGCAATTCTTCGGGAGAAATTACCTTCGGGAGAACATGGGAGTATCGACTGAATGGGGATGTGAGTGAGTCACAAACGAGGAGGCCAAAACAACCTGCTTTTATGGGCACGCCGAATAGGGTGTGTCACTATAAAAGGCCTTGGCATTCGGATTCGCGAGACCTTCACCTGTCCTCGCCTTCTCCTCCTTCCCATTTCCTTATTACAGGCCAAGTGCCGGGCTGCAGCGACAGGAGGAGAGACATGAGTCCTGAACATTTTGAGGCCATCGGGAGTGCAGGCTGACTACTCTTCACTAGAGAAGAGAACAGGAACGTGGAGGCTGACTGCGATAGACTGAGCGCGATCCAAATGGAAACGGCGGACAAAAACCATGGACTGTGGAGGATGAATGCAGAGAACAACAATGAGCTGTAAAGCATCAAACTGGGGCAGCTGGTAATGCAGTGGGTCAAGAATTAAACTTAACAGGACACATAAATATTAAAAATGACTTACAGCTCATTATTTATAGTTAATAACTAAGTGGAGGAGATTTGGCAAAGAATGAGCATTGGCTCACAGGTGCTACCTGGCAACATCCCTTTACAGACAGTACTTCAGATGTGGCAGGAAAGCAGCGCGGTACATCATGTCCCCACATCAGGTGCTCACATTCACACCCCCCTCCCACCCCAGCCGACCCGTGTTGTAATCCTCCTTGAAACACACATTCCCACAGCGATACTTCCTAGATGACAAGTCTCCAAGGAGCTCATTTTCCTGCAACGCTCCTGAAGCCACCGGTGTGGAAATGGGCCCCCGCAGCGAGGTCACCATGACAACTCGGTCGCATTCTCAACCTCCTGTCAGCACATGGGACCAGAGTAGGACTGGGGGGGTGGCGCGACCTGAATACCCACAATGCCTCTGCTGGCTGGCACAGTCAGTCTGGCTCTTGCAGCCAATAAACAAAACCACCTGTGCTTCTTTGGGCAGAATCGAAGAACCCAGTACACAGAGTGGACAGCCCCTTTCCCTCCGACACCCCTCCATTAAAGATGATGTGTGCTGAGCCTGTCTCGAGGATGCTGCCGAATACTAAACTCTGCAGAGAGGCTCTTACCCAGAGCAGCCTGGATATTAACCACAATCTTTAAATGAAGTTGCTTAGCACTTAGACACTGCTAAGCAGCACAGATAAACAGGAGCAAATCCCACTCACTGAGCCTCACCGTAAAGTGCCCATATTTCACATGTGGTGACACGGTTCCCCACCAACCTGTCCTCCCCGCTAACAGTCAGCGGCAGGTTTGAAGGCTGCAGTCGGACAGGGAAGCGAGGGGTCGTTTGCCCATAGCCACACGATATCTAACCTTAGGCAGGTGGAGGAAGTGTTGCTGCCGGGGACGGCAAGCAGCTGTCCTCCAGTCAAATCTGACTGACGCTTACCGAAATGTTCACCATCCCACTCATGTATTGTGTTTAGCTGTGGGAGATCCTACCATATAGCCATGTGCTGGTATTGCCGAAATTAAAATTATATGCAACGGACCTGAGCATGGGAGCTCAATCATACAACATAATGGGAAATCACTGCTGTTTATCGTTATGGTTTAATATTTTAGTTTAACTATCTGAATGCAGGTACCCAGGTGGGCAACTGGGCGTCTAAAAGTGTCAGAAATTTTGGGGGTGGGGGTTAGGGGAATCCCACAGGGGGAGAAAGGGCACAGCCAGCTTCTTTCAACACATTTTCCCACCCTAACTTTGGGAGGGGGTTGATATTTATTCAGCTGCACAACACCCAGTCAAAAAATGACTGAGAAACATGGAATAACTATATTAATCATGAGGTGAGTAACCACAGCTGGATAATGATAACAAAACAATAATTCATGTTCTGGTAAGCATCACCGTATGCTGGGAGGTGCATCTGTGATGTCTGATGAACATCTGAAAACTCAAAGGATCACCCCATTCAAGCGTAACTGATGAGGAGAGAACAGGTCTAGGGACTCGCCCTGATCCGATTCAGCTAAACCCGGGAACCTGAAACACATTAAGCCCCCACTGGGTCAGTCATATTAACGACCCGCACAGCGCATCCCTCCATGACGATTAGCGGGTGCAAGTGCGAGGCCACCGGCAAACGACCTGTCACAGCCAGTGCGGGCGCCCCCTGGAAAACAGGCGAATAAATGAACCAACAGCAGAATAAATGAGGGCGGCGTCTCAATTCCGTGGACCGTGGAGGGACAGAAGATTGACGGAACCGTGATAAAATGAGAGAAGAAAATAGAGCGAGCCAGGGGGGCACGCGGTCTGAAGATAAACAATGGGGTGGCAGAATGCTTTTAGCCGTTTAAAGCAATTACTGCTTTTAAAACTGGACATGGTTTTTCCCCTTGGGTGAAGGGGGGAAGACAAGAACAACTATATGCATCACCCAAAAGGTCCACTGAGCCATCATGCTGCTAGAGGCTCCGCTGGCCTGTCTGTGGGATGTTTCTTGTGGGGTAGGAAAGGCTCATCACCTCATTTTAGAAAGAAGCATTGCTGGAAAAAAAAAAAAAGAAAAAAAAAAATTTGACCCGGATTTCCAAAACCTCACCACATATAACCGGTTTAACATTTTAACCAAAGTTTTCCAGGGCAGGCCTGTGGGGAAAAGAAAAGAAAAAACTGTAGACTCAAATGTGACTTTTTCTGGTCGGACTCCTGCCGGTTCTGGGTGCCTAACACAGCACCCAGGCAGCAGATGAAGCGTGCTGCTCGTTTGAATAAAAAGAGGCGGATTATGGGCTGGAAGAGCAGGGAGGAGGGGGAACGATCACAGAAAACATTTATGGCGATTACACCACAAGTGTGACAGCACAGCTCCCCCTTGGTCCCACGGCAGATTCTGCTGTAGAGTCATTAAAATTTCAGGTGGGGCCCCTCCCCCATCACACACCAGCTGGAGATCGCATGCTTAAGGATAAATACACAGCATCTGTCACGGCACGCGCCCTTATCTCGCCATCCGGCTCCTGCGTCTATCCGGGGGCCACATCCACGCCAGCTCCGGCACGGCATGGCAGGGCGTGGCCTCTCAGATGCACATGGATTCACAGGTCATATTTTACTGCCGTCCCTGCCAAATCCCTCTCTAATCCCACACAACCATATTGTTCACACGCACAATGCTTTTTGTCTTGGCATACGGACATGGGCACAGGAAGCTCAACGGGAATGAGAAAAGAAAAAAAAAAAAAAGAAAAGATTAGCGTAGAAGGCAGAAATAACAATCCAGCAAAAGCAGTCATCCATGAACAATTGGGTCGGGTCTAATATCCCAGACCGCTCACTTAAACCCCTTTCATAGGCTCCGCAGTCACAGACAACTGAGGAAAATGTGTTTGTTGTTCCACTTTGCAGTACCTGCAGACCTCGCTTGACATTTTAATTACTTTGCCGAACGCCTCCTGGATCCAGAGGCACGTTGGGCAAGCCCTTGCTCCAAACAGACAATCTGATTTGACTTGAGGGTCATGCACTCCCGACACTCATTAAGCTTTCCTCAACCTCGCGCAGCAGCGCAAAGCCAATGCGGGGGCCGGGGAGTCCATCCCCTCTCCCCAAATAACTGTGCCGTCCATCCCAAAGACAGAGCTACCAAGAAAAGGAGTCAGGTGGACCACCACAAAGCCAAGCGAAATATCCCTTCAGTGTGGCCGGCTGGAGCAGACCAGGAGAAAGTGAACACTAAGCAGAAAAGGGGGGGGGGGGTGTAGGAGTGCATTTTAAAATGCTGGCAAGGAGAGCTTTTCAGATGAGGCGAAGGCAGAAATGAAGGCAAAGGGAGGTTAAAAAAATAAATATAGAAATTGGGGGGTGTGTATGCCCCCCCCCCTCGCCCTGCATCTTTGATGGCTTGAAAGGGAATCAGAAATCAAATGCATTCTTCTCCCTCATCCGTCCCTCAGCGACGACTCGCAGGCGTCTCCCGCTCGCTCCCTCCGCAGAGCCTCTACACAGCCTGGCCCTGTACGCTGCCTGCCGTACAGAAATGCTTCGTCAATAATTTAGCTTCTAAATGAGCCGGAACGACTGGACCAGAGAACCGGCCCACAGTCAGGCCGTATTCTATGGCTTTCAGGCAGGTGGTGGTGTGTGCCTGGGGAAAACAATCCCTGTAATTGAACCTCCTTTTCAAAAGTGTAAAATACATTGTATGAATTTCTTTCCTTTTAACGACCTTGCACTTGCTCTTATTTAAAGTGACTTTAATTGTCCCAGATAGATCATGCACTCCTGCAGCCAAAATAAAGACCAAGTACCCCTAGGGTACAACAACAGAACCCATCCTAGTCCTTGAACTGTTATTTGCTGGCTCCTGTCACTGGATCCAAATGATTCCCATGAATTGTACTTCTGATAATCCAGCAGCTTGTATAGTCATGTATGGTAGCTGACGTGAGGCGTGAAAATGAACAGTATTTAACAATGTTTTGATGCTACAAAACTGACATTTACTTTCATCGCAAAAAAGATTTATATTATACAAAAACCTATGACTGAAGCAGTGAGTCTCTTAAAACATGCAGAGATGACAAAATCCCCGCAGTGAACCCATTTCCTGCCCAAGGAATGTCTCGTGTGAACCAACACACCCCACCGTGGTTTGCCATGGACCAGGCTTCCATGTTGTGGAATGAAACTTTGTGCCTCCCAGTGGAGTCCCAACATTGGGTCACAGGATGACCGATACACAGGCTAGGTGTCATTTTCCAGGCAGGAATGCATTAACAGCCTGAAGGTGGCAATTTTCAGCATTGGGAAGAAAAACATAGAAGCCTCCTTGTCTTTATTATAGTGAAGGCCAGGCCAGTTAAACAGGAGGTGTCCTCGGCTTTAGATTAAATGTCACCCGAATGCCGCTGCTGCACACTGGGATCCGTCCCCAAATCCCTCAACGCCCAGCTGCTTCCCGCTCTAGGCTCCAATGACTCCCCCACTACCGGCCCACTGGATCTATGCGGCAGCTGTGCTGAAACCTGCATTTGTGATGGTCTGGGCTTTACTTCAGAATGTCAGCTTATTACACATACAGACATACACCTACACAGTGCCTAATGTGCATTTGCAGGCGGTAATCCACTCAGTGTAGGCCTCATGATCATACTCAGACCCTGATTATATAATGTACAATACGCAATTCAGAAGGGAGACCAGGAGCAGAAAATATTCGTACTTGGTCAGATGCTACTGTGACAGCAGTAACCAAACAGCCCAAAAAAACTTTTTAAATGAACCAGAATGGTTGCTCACAGTGAGCAGACAACCGCTTTACGTTATACTGATACACTTAAATAAAAGCTTCCAGTACTGTGCCATAATTGCTCAGACGTAATACGGGATGTGGGTTCAGCCCAGCTGAGCTTTTAGTTTATTCAGAGCGGCCTGCCGCTCTCCATCGGTGCGCTGCACTGACTCCATCAGCTGCGAGCACATCCGTTTGATCCTGCCGCGATCGCACCCATCTAGGCTCGGGTGGCCGCTGGATGTGGATTAATGACTTGCCTCAGAATCTTGCTTACACATGAACTTTGAGAGACATCCAGTGTTGCAAACTGAAGCCATTTTTGCTTGGCTTCGGGTCAAATTAAGCCGGGTGGGGATAGAGGACAGAGCCAGAGTGGGGGTGCAGCAGCAGAAGTGCGACAGCTAAACTCCATGTTCTGCTCATTATACAATGGCACTCAGCCTTGATTAAATCAGTCATTTTTAAGGTACAGAGAACTGGAGAAGCAAAAACACGAACATGACAGATCCTTGAGCAAATTATATAGTTTTGTCTTTAGTACTGTGAGCCAATAAATCATTGGTTACCTCTAAAAGAGATCAACACTCCGTTCAGGGACCATGTTTAACATTAAGGCGTGACATACTCACACACAGGTACTCCCATGTCAAATTTACACAGTAACATAATATTATTATTATTATTAATACAATAACCATATAATTCTTAGCCCATAAAGAGGTCCCACGTGTTCTTCGGCTTGAGTGAATGCACTGCTCTGTATGAAATGAATTGTTTCAAAAACTGATCTGAGAGTATTGGACTGCCACAGAAATGTAAATCATAAAAAAATCCTAAAATCTCTAACAATCCACTGAACGACCAGTACAAATGGAGAATAAGAGAATGAAAATTTAACAAGAACTAGTTTCTTTGAAAGAAGTTGGACCTCTCTTATAGCCATCAGAGCATTTGGTGCACTCAGTGAATCGCAGATATGGATCGGAATAGAAAGACCAAGCACTTATCAACTTAACATGAAGACGAACCCCAGCTCTACACCATCGCTGTTTTTGCATATCAAACCTAGAGAACATGGGAATGCAAACACAGAACATCTCCTGTGTTACATCCATATCCAGAAGGGTACAAGAAATACACTTAATCAGCAGCATCAGTGGTCCAGTAGGGCAGTAAGAGTATATGCATTGATAATATGGATTATTTTCGGTTTGGAGTGCACAATAAAAGGAATTTCTTAACACAGGACAAACTTAAATTCACAAGTACATGATCGGCAGGAAAACATTATGTGGCTGTGAGTTGGTTACGGCTACTGCTGGTTACAGTCAGTCATGATTAGTACATTTTGGTTTCCCCTTAAATTATACCAGCACTGGAGAGAGCGTAATAGATAAGACCAAGACTGTTTGGCGGCTCTGTTATGCAGAACTTGGAAATGTTGCTGGAAATACACCAAACATGCTAACTCATTTGAGACAACATCATCTGAGTGTGTATATGACAGCAGCAAGGCAGATACAGCCTCTGGCATTTAATGCATTTTGGCTGGGAAATTCAGACCAGGCTAAAATAAAACTAAATCGCCTGTACAGTAGGAGTGTTTATTTAAACATTTGCAGCTGTACTCGGTAGAAGAGAACATGGGATTTATATAGAATTTAGTTCATGATGACTTATGGTGCAGTCTTGTTTTCGAACTTCTAATTACTTAACATTTTGTTAAATTTTTACAAATGCAGATAAGTTTCTCTTAGGTTTTGTTAAGAAACGTTGACAGACACATTGGCTTTCGTTTAGTCTACAATGCTTTGTGATGGTGTTTGCTATTTCAAAACCAAGGTTTGTACTGAACTGTGAATTTTGGGTACACTATACCCCTATGGTCCACCATGACTTATCAAACAGGAACCACAGGACATGACAGTGCAAGACTGCATCAAAGCCAGCAGGTTCCAATTTTGCCCCCCCCAAAGGCAAACACCTGTTCCCAGAAGGAGGGGCTGAGCAGACCAGTGAGAAGGGTTCGCAGCTGTTCTGGCCAAAGGAGGCTAATTACACAAAAATCTAATTACAGCTTATCCTCAATCAAGCATGACACACTCAGTGGCACATGAACAGTTCAAGCCCACTGCAAATGAGTCATTAATGATGACGAGTGTCCATTTCGCCATGTTGCTCATCAAACCACAGACATACAAAGCAGTGGGTGGGGGGGACATCATAGTGGGTAGGTGGGGTTTGAGCAAAGCAAATACTTCTGTAATGATCCTACCTTCAACAAGCCGGGAGAAGCCAAGGGGCACCTTGAGTTATGTGGCCTTATGCCCTTCAACAAGGTGGATTACACAGCCAACAGTGATTTATACACATTTTGATTAATGCTACACTGAGTATCCTTGGAAATAGTACTACTAACTAGCAGGACCTTAGACCTGCTGATTCTTAAGTCCCTCTCCTAATGGCCTAATGTCTGTCAGCCTCGGTGTCTCAGCAACTGGTATAGACAAGCTCAGAAAATGAGACTACCCCTCACACCTCGCAGTAAAGGGCAGCTGACGGTGTTGCTGGCAACGTTAGCTGGACAGAGAGGAGCAAACAGGCAGGGAATGCTGAGATGTGCAAGACTGAAAAGTGTTGATAGTGTTAAATAGAAGGCTTTAGAGCTAATAGTCTCCTGGATCTGGCTGCACTCAGATCAATGTATGCATTTAATACCTCACAAAAGTAATCACATCTTGTTGTGGAAAGTCCAGGCAACAGAAGGAGAGGCTCCAGCACAGCATAAGGAGCAAGCTCACCTTCACCGCTTCGGCGTGGGTTACCCTGCTGAACACCTTGTCGTTAACTTTCAGTATCTGATCACCGACCAGCAGTCCCTCCTTCTCGGCCAGCGACCCCGGCTCCACCAGCGACACGTAGATACCCACGCCGTGCTCCGAGCCACCGCGGATGCTGAAGCCCAAGCCCTCGTTGCTCTTGTTGCGCTTCAGAGTGACCTGGCGCACCTCGCCGGGGGGATCCCGCGGAGGCGCCGGAGCTGTCCCCTCGCTGCCGGTGCTGAAACTATCCGGGGAGCCTCTCGGCGCGCCATGCGCCGGCGGCCGGGACTGAGCCGCCGGAGCCGGCGCGCCGTTGGGGGCCAGGGCATCCCCGCAGCCGTCGGGGGCGCCGGCGCCGCCGAGCATCTCCGACCTCAGGTAGAGCCCCTCCGAGGTGTACTGGTCGAATAGCAGCTGGTCGGAGCGCGGGATGACGAGGCGCAGCATGGGCAGCAGCTGGCGCTTGCTGGGCGCGTTCAGGATGACTTTGAGGGTCTGCACCAGGTCGAAGACGTTGCGCTTGGAGTGGTACACGTTCAGGCAGTGGATGAACTGCTCCCGCTCGAAGTCGCTCAGCAGCAGGTTGAGCGCGTTGTGCAGCTTGCGCACGTTGGCCGACAGCGAGCGGCCGCCGGAGCCCGTGGAGCTGAGCGACGTGCGCTCCACGTCCGAGCTCATCCTCGGAGCCCTGCTGGGAGGCCGGCGGCGCGACGCGACGAGACGGGCTGTGCGGGCATCGGCGGCCGGCGCCGCTTCACATCGCGGCGCCGCATGGCCGGCGGTGCGCGGAGCTCGCTCGGAGGACGGCCATGGGGGTAGCTTTGGCCGCCGGCCGGCCGTCCGCAAGCGGAGGAGTAATCCTTATTATCCCGGGGGGAGTGCAGGCAGAGCGGGGACGAGGAACGCGGACCGACGCGGGACAGGAGGCGCCCGCGAAGAAGTTTCGTTCCAAGTTTTTGTTATAAAACGGGATGTAAGATTTGACGAAAAAGGCGTAAAAAATACGTTAAATGAGGCGAAGAAACCAAAAAGCTAAGGGGGAGGTAAAGAAGCCGGGCGGAGAGAGGGGAAGCGGCTCCCGGTCTGTGCCCGGCCGGCCGCCTCCTCCGGGCGCCTAAAGGTTACAGAATAAACAAAACTAGTCTAAAAAGTAAGTTGGCAAAAGAGTTAAAGTCCCCTTTCCCTGCGGCCGGGCGCCCCGCGGACTGTAACAGCGGCGGCCGTGAGCGTCGCGCCTCCAGTCCGCGCCGTCAGAAGTGCGCTCGTCCCCTCCGCAAAACACGCCAAGCCGAGCAACTACCCGCCAGAGTAACCGGAGGCGAGCGACAAGTGCCGGTTTAATAGGCGGGAAGTAGCCCGGAGTTGGGGCTGGGGCTCCCTTCCGGGCAGCTCGTCCTCATTTCGGCCGGGACGTAACGCGCCGCTTCCTCGCGCTGCTTCCTCGCGC
>JAODKN010000114.1:6619395-6634902 GCA_026774425.1 Petrocephalus zakoni
GGGGCTCCCTTCCGGGCAGCTCGTCCTCATTTCGGCCGGGACGTAACGCGCCGCTTCCTCGCGCTGCTTCCTCGCGCTGCTTCCTCGCGCGGCTCCCATCCACAGACAGCCGCTACCGCAGCCTCTCGCTCGAGACCCTCCGCTCGCCGGAAATGACGAAGCGGCGGGTTGCCTGGCAACCAAAAACACTGCCGCGGCCTCTTCTCAATTAATTAGCCGCACGTTAGTGTTATTTTTGGTTGTAGGTTTTATTTCTTTTCATTATTGCCATTCTTTTGATAAAACACCGAAATATTTTCACATCCTCGAACAAAACTCGTGAATTAAAATTATTTTTCACGCTGACTTGTTGTATGAGCAAGGCTTATCTCATTGGCTAAATTTAAATGCAGTGATAATTAAAAGTGCCTTTAAGAAAAACAATACTCCAATAAATATATGTTTATGTTGTGTCATTCAACCAAAATTGGTTTATTCTGATAGCATTAAATGTATTGTTTTAGTAGGAACATAGGGACAATTACACAATAACAATAATTAAAACACAGAGTCAAATTGTTTAAATAGTTTCTTGCATATTCTGTAGTTCAAAACAGTTGCATAAAAACGCACGCTAAAGCCTTCCTTCCTCTACCAACTGTATGGCATCGACAATTACTGACTGACATTTACCATGAACTTTCCTTTAGGAAGATATCAATTTAGCTCTCAGTCAGGATACAGGTGCCTGTAATTTTCCTAAAATAGGCAATCAAACCACTTGCTTTGAGAGAGCCAAGAATATGGCAGGTCAGACATAAATATGCAAAGCTTTTTTTTCCTTTTCTTTAAAAAAAAGCAAATTTATTTAAAGCAGTTACACTGGTAATCTGTGGCAGATTCAAACAGATTCACTCTATGTACAGATGTATGTTCCGTGCTGTATATTGCTTGTAAAGTTGTAATGCAGGGTAGTTTACATAATATTCTACCCTGAGTGATAGTTTGTCATTTGTATCCAATAAGCAGTGGAGCTGTAATGGCTCTGCCTGAGTGCTATCTCAGTATTTCACTCTCCAAATGAGACCTTGAGAAGAATTGATCCCAGGTTATCATTTTTCTAAATTAGCACAACACTGACTGAACTGGATCAATTGTGTCATTCTCAAATAGAGGCTTAGAGCCAACTCTAACTGGCCAACAGATGGTGAAATACACTACACAACATAGCCTACTCATTGTGGACATCTAGTTATAAACTGCTGATTTTTCTCCTACCCATGACACCCTCACTGTGGAAGCACACAGCCATAGTGACGCACAGTGACACACAGTGACACCCTAACCACTGACTAGCATTGATATGTGTGGGAAATACAGTTTTCCCAACCGCAGTGGAATAAAACGCAAGGAATCCTTAAATATACATTTAAAGACATATCTTTCCTGTACTGGAAAGGGTGTTCATCTGGTAAATACAGGATGAAACAGCAGAACCCCAACTGGTATTTAGTTTTAGAAAAATATGAATGGCTGATAAGAATAATTAATGTGAAGAAGGCTAGATAGTCACAGAAGGACAAACAGTGTTGTGAGCCAAAACTAATCAACTCAGATAAAGTAAAAATAAACTGTATGCTAACCAAGCATGCATGGGAGGGGGGGGGGGCAATTAACTTTTCTCCTTGCCTGGAGCACCACATTTACTAATAGCTTTGACTGTCGGCTGGATTTTCAATTTATACTGCAGCAGATTTTTGAGACTGCGGTCACAGACTGGAGACAAAACCCAAATCCGTCACAATGCCTGCTTCAAAACGTCAACAAAAACCAATGGGAATAAACAGGTTTTTGGAGCACGTTGAAATTTCCTGGAATATATACACATAAACACAATGTTACACAGGAAGACATATATATGTACGTGTGTGAATTTATGATTTTGCTTTGTGATGCTTGTGCCCTGTGCTCCCTGGAATAGAAACACATACACATATGAATCAAGGTACTGTGCATAATCTGAATATATTAGCCAGTTATATAAATATGTAAAAGTGTGTAGCTGGAAAACCTGACAGAATTGTCTGCGAAGCATACAGGTGATAATAAACAGAACAGGTGGAGACTAAAAGCGTTAGGTGGTCTAAGACAATGCTTCCCAAGCAGCTCTTCAGGGACCCCCAGGCAATCCACATTTTTGCACCCTCCCAGCTCCTGGCATGGACCTGGCAGGGAGCAAAAACGTGGACTAGGTTGGGAAACACTGATCTACAGTAAGTATAATGCATGTGGCTGTTGACTAAACAAGGTGAATCACTGCCATAAGCCTTCCTCTAGCCAGGAGTGTCAGCTGTAGCCTTGCGGGAGAAAGCAGTAGCCAGTGGTCAAGTCGGCTAGCGCCTGTGCCCTGACGGAGTGTCTGTGAGCTCTGTGCATCGACCGGCGGAGCATTTCGGCGAGAAATAACAACAGCAGCCATTATACCTGAAAACAGTGAACAGGATGTGACTCCAAAACTGCTGATTCCGCTCATGCTGTAGATTTGGCCCCTCTTACTGATTTTTAAAATGATTTAATATATCATTTAATGACCCCATTTAAGAATAATGAAGTGGGCACTGCAATATTACTGTAAATTGTATATAATTTTGATGTAAATATGATTTGGCTATTATGAATATTTCAGATTTTAGCATAGTCCATGATTTTTATGATCTACAGGTTTCTAATAGCGAATAAATCAACTGGCATCCGTGTTGCCTTATGACATAACCAAGGCATACATATTCCACATGACAAGCGAAATGGAACAGCAAGCAGGGTGGCTTCGTATCGGCCAGCAGGAGAAATGCTTTTATTGCTAACAAATTAGCTCTGCATCTTGGGGGATGGATATTGGGGCAGAGATATAGCCCCCCCTGCTGGTAGTGTCCCAACACAACGGCTCACCTTGTCTGTTCCTGCACATACCGGTTATGTTTCTTTTCTGCCCCCGCCTCCCCCCACCAAGACCTCCCCGCCTCCCCCCACAGACAGGGACCGCCGGCT
Organism: Petrocephalus zakoni; assembly: GCA_026774425.1. Taxonomy (NCBI): domain Eukaryota; kingdom Metazoa; phylum Chordata; class Actinopteri; order Osteoglossiformes; family Mormyridae; genus Petrocephalus; species Petrocephalus zakoni. The sequence goes on from JAODKN010000114.1 coordinate 6,622,423, forward strand.
GATGCCGACATAGCCGGAGAATGGCAGCATTGATGATGATGCAGACGGGCTGCATGGAGCTGCTGTCTTGGCTGCGTCTGCTGTTAGGTGTCCTGGCAAGTGTGGAGTGCCCCCTAGAGGATATAGGCTGCAAGGTTGCTAGCGCAGCCCCGGCTGCTTCACACGCCACTCACGTAGCACCGTGCTCCCCCCCTTCGTCAAAGCAGGCCAGATTAGGTCCACAACCCTGGCCCTGCAATACCACATGACTCTCTTGCTGTGGAATATAATGAGCGAACCCCCACACCCTGGAAGCTATGGGGCCCCCAGCCAGCCCTGCTAGCTTTCACAAACCCACATGAAGCTTTCAGCCAGGTATCAGCGACATACCACGCGTATAATACTCCCAGACTTACGCAGACTTAGCTAATGGATGTCTAAGACAAACCAGTGCGCTAGCAGGGTTTAACTGGGTTTGGCGCCGATTTTGCAGTTTTGAGTCTCCTGTCTCGCATGCATGTCTAGGCACTTATGTGTCCAAGCACAGGATCTCCCCTCCATCATTGGTCGTCCCGCATTCTCACTTAAGGAGCATTAAGGTGATACAGGTTCTCCCATGCTCCTCGCTGAGGCCACCTAGTGGGCTTCTTGAGAAATTCGTAACTCAGCCAGCTGTCATTCTAGTAGGAAGAACAAAGCATTTCACTCCTCAGCTTGATCACCTAACACCTGGCGTCACTCCATTGCCACAACTGCACCAAAACAGGGAGAATGGGAGGCATCCTTATTTTGCAGTGAGGCGGGAAAGGAAAGGTAGAGGACATCCTCCCATACGCAGCTGGTGCCGTTAAATGCTGAACATCTTGATTTATGACCTATAGAGCGGCTTAGCCATTTTTCTGTTAGAAAAGAAAGATTAAATCTTTAATCATTAAATTATTAAAGCACTAATATTCGCACTTAGCTTCTGCACTACATACAAAATGCATTAAATTCACAGACGCGGCAGCACGACGAGCCTCCGTAATCTGCGACGGAATCAATTTGCGTAAATTGTTAACTTCCCCCATCCACGGCACATCGCTCACAGTCGACTCGCAGAAACAAACAAAAAAAAAAGAACACTATTACTGAGAACTCATCCGACAAAGTGCCTCCAATTTTCAAGGTGAATGGCCGCCCAGGGGATCAGGCCGCATGCATGCGTCCGTATTTCACGGCAGGCCAACGCGCCGCACAGGTGCGGTTAGCGGCCTGCCTCCGGGAGCAGGCACATCAGGCAGCAGCTCAGCCCGGCACATGAGAAATGGGACCTTCGGGTAGATGGTCACCGCTGCCTCCTCCTCCAGCTCAGCAAATAAAAAGCTGTGCTGCCAGCCCTCATGAAGGGAAGAGCTGCGGGGGGGGCATTTTGGGGGCTGTGCCCAAAAGCACAGATTTTCGTAAAAGTCGATTACGTGGAATAATTGTTGTGACTGTAGAATTAGAATTCTAGAGCATTATAGAATTATGTGCCTGGTACTAGCCATGCAGAATAACAGCCAGGCCCCTGGTTTCACATATTTCCCTACTCTGGACGTGCTGCAGCTCTATGCAATGAGGCGCACGGTGTCAGGTGGTTCCAGTCATTTTCCCTTCGCACAGAGGGTGGCCTGCCGCAGTCGTGCACGGACTCCGTACCTGTCGCACGGTTTAGCAATCGGGAAATGGCAGAACCCGGAGAGCCGTGTGGATCCAATAGCTGACTTTGAAGTAACGCATAATGTGTTCTTTTTACACAGCTGCAGGAAGCTGGAGAAGGCCCACACATCACACGGCTCCAACAGATATTCCCTAAGTTGACAAGGGGTTTGATCCTCAGACCTCTTGGGAGCACAACGAAATTACAGAACAATTCACAGATCACATACATGTAATTTAACTACATATTACAGCAAAGAGGTGGATGACACGCTTTCCTTTGGTTGTCTTGTCAAACTGCGCTACCATTTCCATCAAGGTAGTGACACCTAAATAGTAAATAAATCAGCTTCCTACACAGAAGCAGAATAACACAATTTTATGGGGAGAAAAACAACAGGCAAACAGTTTAGCAACAAGAACATTAAGAAAATAAGGAAACTGACTATCTACAGTATAACCCATCAGCTAATTTACAAGTTGGATGATGATTGGCTGGTAATATTATGCACAGTACCTAGTTTGCACAGATGGCACTGCAAAATCATTTTACATAAGGAGAGTAGGATCCTCGCTCTGCTTTTGACTGCTGTTATTAATATGTATACATATGCATGTTTGGGCTGTGCCTGCATGTCCTCTGTTTTCTGCATGGAAGTGTGAATAAGCTGATCAGACTACTTCCCCCCACCCATTTTCTGTAACCTTGTCTGGCTAATCAGGGTCGGGGTGGGGGGGGTCCGGAGCCTACGGGCACAAGGCAGGGAACAACTCAGGATGAGCACCAACTCAGCGCAGGGCACACTCACACTCAAACTGAGAGCTAAATCCAAAGTTGATTTTTATGTCAAGTAAAGCAGGAGAATGTAATAAGAGTTCAAAAGTGACTCATGCTTGCCTTATCCAGCGTGCGATTACCATAAAATGGCATGCTAGAAGTGAAAACTTTTTTTTTTTTACATGACTTAACAGAATGCTTGCAAAGTGTCAAGGATCAGTCAGCCTCGGAGGAGACTGTGAAATTAGCCCTTTCGAAACACTCACAAGTTTGTTCGCCATTTACCGAACAAAGCGCTCCGCCTTCCCGTTTGATTACAGCTGCAAGCTAAATCATCTGGAAAGTCCATCGCAAACGAGGCCAGACAATTTGTCAAGCCGGGCTCCCAGTGAGGGGTGTGACGGGGGTCACCTTGCCAGGCAGAGGTCCGAAGAAATCAGCCCCTGCATTTTGCTTTGACGCGCTCGGGCTAAATGTGCACCCCCCCCCCCTTCCCGAGATTTCGGGTCTGCGTTTTTAGCGAACATCTGCAGCCCCAGTGATTCCGGCGCTCCTGTCCGTGGCGACTTATGGCAAGGCTTTTTGGCTAGTTTCGGAGGTAAGTACGCTTAGAGATGCTAATAAATCCCCGCTAATCCCCACCGGCTGCAGAGAGAGAGGGCGCAGGTGGGTGACGGCAAAGCCAGCCGCTTGCTGGGGGGGGGGTGAAACGGCTGTTCTGAAGTGCTGAGGCTGGGGGGCCCCGCAAGCTCCCACACAGCTCTAGCCACCGACAACGGAAACCGGCTGACATTTCCATGCTTCCATGTCCGTGCTGCTCCCACCGCCCAGAAGGCCAGAGCCGCGGAAGTGGCTATTTTCGTGCCGGTCTGAGCTCACGGAGCGTCACGCTGTTCCACGGGTGGGAAACTAATACATTTCCATAGTAGGTTCTTGCTCACACCCATCACCTGGCATTCCAAATAAAGAAAATGTTCCAGGAAGTGACACCCATATCTTGCACCGGGGACGTGGATAAACTCAAATGACTTGGATGTCATTTGCGGAGGTCAGCGCCACCTGAATCCTCTCCCCAGAAACAGGCTGCTTAAAGTGGGACATGATTGTGATGAATTATGACCTTCAGCTCTGGAAAAAAGGTCATGGTGAATGACTCTAGTTGGAAACAAGCCCTTTCCCTGTTCACCGTGTCCACCTTCTCTATAACAACAGTACAGTGATACCAGTACAATAATCATGGATAGTATTGTTACACTACAGCAATTATAATACCATGTAGTGATTTTTCAGCACTACTAGCTGTTCCTGGTTAGCCGAGTCCAGACCAGACAGAGATTTTTTTCCAAGCTCAACAGTTGCCTTTGCTGTTAGATTCCTGGAATGTTCATGTTAATCCATCAACATCAGTCAGCAGGTTCCAGTTTACCAGCTTATCAGCACAGCCATCCTAAGTGCACAGTTTAGAAATTTGGGAAAATCAGAACAGAATAAAATACATGATATAAACAAGTTACTGCTAGAAAAATGATAATGTCAGTCTATTTTCAACATGAGTAATGTACCATATTTAAGAAAACATCCTTCAGAATAAGCTGAACATACAGAGGCATTCTGGGTAAACAAGTCACACCATACCTCGGGTAAAATGCTATTTTCATGCAATATAAGCCAGCCCACATTGAATATAGAGAAACCTTCTGTAGTCTAGACACAGAACCACTACTGGGGGTTTCAGATGGAAGTGAACATCAAACAGTTTCTTGGAGACAAGAGTGATGAAAATTTGCAGCAAGATGACTTTGATTTCCTACACTTTACTTCATCATGGAAGCATCACAGGGATAAAATGCACCAAAGGACTCCCAATTAGATTCTGCTGTCATTTTCCTCCAACCTCTTCTATTTCATTTTCTCACTCTGGATCCCGGAGAGGTTTGTGCTATGCTGTTATGTCATAAAAGCAACGTAAGGAACGGGGGAATCTTTGGGTCCAGTTTGTGCGACACACAAATATGTCTCAGAAATTTGTGCATGAATGATTCAGGAAAAGCAGCGAAGGTAAGAGATGACTGGTATTAACTGTGAGCTCAATACGAGATTAACAGCTATTTATTCCCAACCATTTGTCCAGCAGTGAATGCTGCTTAATACACAAAGAGATCCGCAGCTCCAGGAACACGTTGCTTTCCCCTGGGTCCCAGTTAGTGCTGGGCTGGACATGTAGTACACCAGACATGGACATCTACACCAGACAGCAACTCTCTGCAGCAATGCCTTGGGCCGACTCTGTTGTGAAAGGCGCTATAGAAAAATAAATTGCATGGTCAGGTACTGGCCTAGTGGACAAGCATGAAGCCACATGTGGAACTATGGGTGCTGCAAGAGCTTTGAACACATCCTTCACATAGTTAGCATAACGCTCTACTTATTGAGCTAAAGGAGCTTAGGCTATGCACCTCACCAATGCAGAAAATGTAATGAGGAGGTTCAGAACTGCTCACTACTGGAGATAACTGCCACGTACAGGAACCTGAGGCTAGGATTATCCATAAATAGGCTGACAGAGAGCAGTTTTGACATACAAATATTACATTGGATCCATCTCTCCACCAATTGGGACTGGTTCTTGTAAGAAGACGACATGTATGTGATCCGCTGCCTTTCTCGACTAGTGCAAGAAGAAAAAAAAAAGGACCACAATGCTAACAATAAAACAAAATAACCTGAGGAATCAGTCGATTCATTTTTATTTTTGGATAGCCTATACTTATCCAGGTAGGCTGCTTGGAAGCAGACAATCGCCTTTCAAGGACAAACAGGCCGAGATGCTAGGAAGAGAAGACGGGAAGTGAAGCCAGAGCAGGCAACCGGGGGGGTGCATATAATAAACATAAATAGAATCAGAGGAGAAGCTGAACCTCCATGTAAAGACACACACAAGTCAGCAAGGGGGGAGAGTGTTTGGAGATGTTTGTTCCTCAGGTGTTGCTGCAATAGGAAAAGAGGGACCTCACAGAGCAGTGTGATCTTTGGAGGTGTCCAGCCAGAGAGTCATGGAAGACCCTGTGATTAGACTGTCAGCAAAGAGTGGAAAGTTACTGATTTTGGAGACAGATTTTAAATAATGATGTAATGGCCATATGAGAACCGAGCGGCCGTGGCAGAAGGCAGGTCACTCTGGAGGGCACTGTAAGAAAGCAAAACACGCAGCTGGGAGATACTACCGGTGTGCCATCAGCCTCATCACGCCTCAGAACAAGGGCGGATGATTCATGTCGCCGGCGGACGCGACAGAGAGCTCATCTGAGAGTCTTACATTTCATTTTGTGCTGAGGATGTGCTGAAAGCCAGCTGGATAGGACGGGAGCCGCTCTGATCGCCCCAGTGACGGCGGCGGCCGAATGGAGCGCGGTGACATCATCGCCTAGGACCAAGAACAGCCAGCTCCTCTCCCACGCAGCCAGAAACCTACTGAATACATTGTAAGGGAACTTAGATTTACACGCAGAGCTGGAGAGGTGAGTCTATTCCCCACAACCCTGACCGGGACAAAAGCAGGAACATGGACAGATGGAAGTATTGACAATAAATCAAGCGTAGACAGAAAAATGAAGACACTCCTTAGCCTTTGAAAAGGTTTATCGTCACAAGTGTTCTAGGGAACACAATGAAATTCTTGCTACGGTTGCAGGGTACGGCATCGGGGGATGGGATGAACAACCGTGCAATTCTGGACAAGACAGTGCAGGACATAGAACAGCGCAGTATAATAAAGAAAAAAGCAAGAGTGTGAGACAAGACAATATATTGGGTATATAACAGGGCTCTCTAAATCTGGTCCGGGAGAGCTACTGTCCTGGGGGTTTTGTACTCTACCTGGCTTCTGATGAGCCAAAACTGTTCTCAGGTAAATACCAGGAATAGGTGTGGCTCACTGGAAGCCAGGTGGGATAAAAAACCTACTGGATATTAGCTTTCCAGGACCGGAGTTGGAGACCCCTGGTACATAGGAATGAGCAACAAAAAGTAATAAATATGTATAATATGGCAAATGCACCAGAGTATAGAAGAATAAATAAGAATAAGGTGTAGATACAGATAAAGTGCAGGTGGGATTTTATCAATGACTACATTATGCAATGGGGTGATGAATGTCACTCACTAGTTTAACAGTCTAATAGCTTGGGGAAGAAAGCTGTCCCTGAACTGGGTGGTGATGCACCAGTACCACTCTCCGGAGGGGAGGAGTAAGGAGACGACATGGGCTGGGTGGCTGAGGTCCCTGATGATGGACTCTGACCTCTTCAGGCAGGAGGGGTGGTAGATGAAGCTGTGGAAGATCTGCTGATGATCTTTGAAGCTCTCAGGACAGTCCTTGGCCAGTCAGGATGATCTCAGTGGTAGAAGTTTGCTTGCCAAGTCATAGCTCTTCAGTTTCCTCAGGAAGATCAACCTCTGCTGAGGCTCCATGAGGATGCAGCTGGTGTTTACAGAACATGGGAGTCTGTGATCTGGGTGCCCAGGAAATTGAAGCTGCTCATTGTTCTGACCAGAGATTGAAAGGGGAATAGTGGAGAGTAGGGATATCCAATCCACCTTTTTGGTACCTCATTCAAATCCAATCCATTCGAAATTTATATCTACTGATTTTGAGTCCTGATCAGATATTTATATTTAGATATACTATAAATTCACATATATTAAGTCTATGACTACTGTACATTTGAAGACCAAACGCCAGTCATAAAACTAATGGCAGCTACATTTCTTAAGCAAACTCATCGGTGGTCACAAATTCTGCTATAATGTTCTGGTACAACCGTGTCTGAAATGTAGTCTGAGGAGGGTAGGACGCAATGGTGTTCCAGAAACTCGATAAGCCTGTGAAAGCTGATGTTTTCAACCATCGAAAATTGGCTGGACATCCAAAGGAATGAATTCAATTATTTTCTCTGTTATTTTTCTCGCCTTATCGCAGTCTCGACCAAATTTCTCTCGCCTTTGCGCATCCCCCAGTGAAAGCTGTGTTCAGGGCATTCTCTGAGTAAAAACCTCGCAAATTCACAGAATTTCTCCTTATGATGTTTCTGCAAGTGCTCAATTAGATTCATTATATTAAACGACACCCTACCTTGCTAACTCCTCTCGAAAGGATGCCAGTGCAAACATTGCAGGCAGCTGATGGGCTACTTTGAGTTTCCATTTTGGAAAATCACTGTAGTTCCAAGCTACGTGCCTCAGGCTTACTCTAGCATGTGACGGAATCTGCATAACTAACGTAACTTTGGCGGATGCTGGAAATTACATAGATTGTGGTAGCTAATACCAATCAAGTAAAAAATGCCTGGATTGGCCCCAATTCCAATGTTTGATATCGGTCTGGGACATCGCTGATGAAGCCGAGGATGATCTCCTTTATCTTGTCGATGGGAGAGGTTGTAGGCATGGTGCAGTCCGGTCTTTTACCTCCTTCCCGCACACGGCCTCATCACCATCTCTGATGAGACCAATCACAGTGATGGTACCCGAGTTGGGACAGCAGCCTTGCAGGATGCTGGGGGTAAACACTGGGGATAACAGTCAGCATTGGCGTCCCAGCATCTCACAACATGTACATAGATGGAATTATCACACATGAGAAAACTGTTTTAGAACTTCCCCTCTGTACTGTTGAGTTAGTTGGAAAACCTGAACACATTGCCAGGCCTGTGGCTAAGAACCACATCATGGGTGACAGTACAGTCTATGCTAATTTAGTGGGGGGGGTATGTGTGAGACCGTAAAGATGAAAGCTAATGAGATACAGATGACAGTATCACTGGGCTGTGACAAATACATGCTATACTGAGAGTATGGATATGAGATGGGTGAGTAACACAAAGGAGCAGAGGTAGCTGCTTCTAAGGTATTGCTGGGCTTACATTATTATAGGCGTTTTTGTTCGTTGTTTCGGTGCGGATTAAACCGGAGCGTGACTCTGGTTATAGGGCCCCCTTGTGCTAACGTGTCTGCAGTGCTGTACAGAGCTGCCCGAGTGTCTCGTAATAAAGCAAGTTTGCGGCTTTATGAAATGTTCAGGGAGTTCTAGTGCCACCTACACATGTAATACACTTTTATTAGCCATTGCCTATTTATAGAACGTTTTATTCTTTATTCCTGTTCTATAGAGATAATCATGCAAGGTCAGTGGCGTATTCGTTTTTTTCTGAAGAATTTCCAACGGGTTTTTATGTCATATACGTAATGTGCTTTTGAAGGTCATCAAAATGAAAATTCATCCCAACGATCACCGGTAAATGGTTTCAGTTCGATTACGACCTTAAATATACCGTTTCCGTATGAGGAACGATAAGAATCAATAGTGTAATTTGTGTCTGAAAAAGGAAACGAAAATGAAAATATATATATATAAAATGAGTGCTATTCAAAATGCAAGATTGTAATGTTTTGGAGATCTAAGCTCTCGTTTATCATGAAGGTAATAATGATCCAGGGAGAGAGCGAAAGAACCTGCAGTCGGTTTCATAAATCTCATGGCTGGACGCGCACGCGCGCCGCATTTGGCACCGAAATCAACATTTGGCCCGCGGAGCCAGTCGGTGAGCAGATCTAACAATCGCAGGCGAGCTGGAGTAACCCCCCCCCGCCACCCCTCCCCAAAGAGTCGATCTGCTCAGAGCTCCAGGTTAAATCAGCATCCCCCCGATATCCAGTAAATCAAAGAGCAGCAGTGGTCCTGGAAGGCATAGGCTGGCTGACGTTTTCATTACATAAATGTGCCTCTATTCCTCTTCTTAAAGCGATCGAGGCTGAAAGCGAATATAAATTTAAATAAAAACACTCATCCATAAAATGCATTTAGCTTTAAATCATACAAAAGGCAACATAATTATTCACTTTTCATTTGCACTGCACGTCAGTATCCAAAAACACAAATTTTACTTGAAATATGTTGTACGCGTACATATAGACCAGTAGTGTTCAAACATACCCTCACACGAAACAATTTAGTTATACCCATAACTCTCTTAAAAATCCTCCCCTTTTTATATACATTAGTAAAAGTTTTTTCAGCTGTTAGTAAATAAAATCTATAGCACTGCGGAGTTTTATTATACTATACACATAGTGGAACAAAACTGGATGTTTAATTAAATAGCATATAAAAAGAAAATGCAACCAGGCTTTCCACCAGCATTTTATTGCAGAATGAGTAACATTTACAGGTTTGAACGTGCGCGTTTGATATGCAGGATAGGAGCATTTGGGAAACAGCAATCGCCTTTCAGGAAGGTTTTTTTTTAAGACAGCCGATTGGTACGGCACAAAACCAAATCCCCCAGGACATCAATACTATTTTTACAGGTTTTTGCGTTATTAAGATGAAGCAACAAAATCAAATGCCTTTAGTTTGAGCCAGGCCATATTTAAACCCAGTATGAGCTTGGTCTGGTTATCGAATGTGCTAATTATACGTATTTAGAAATATAAGAGATAGTTCATTACTTGAATGTCTTTCCTCACAGTTAAGCAAGTGATCAAAGTTCATTTCTGTATGATTTTTAATAAGAGAGCGATTCATGTACCCTGGCATAATTTAAGCCATGGCTATTGATGGGCTAATTATTTTTGGTCTGGTTAATTTAAAGCAATGACTATAAAAGCCTAAAGGATTTAACCCCCCGAAGCTGATTTTTATTCACGCGTTGATCCTTGTTCGTTCCCGCATGCAGGAAGGGATTTCGTCCCATTTTCATTATGTGGGAAATAATAGGTCAGTAAATGTACTGCAGTCTCTACTGTCTCTCTGATCTGAAACATCCCATTTCGAAATATTGCGGCCAGGGTTACAGATTGTAAAAACGATTTCCTCCTTCTTCGACGTTGCGGACGCAAAAGAAAATTGAAAATGTTCCGTTAATGGAGCCTTCGGAAAATGGCACAGCATGAATGCACATTCCCGGAGACCAAAGAAAGGTCCTTCAATCGGGGGAGCGTCGAGGATTGTAGACGAGATAAGCTGGCCTCACCACCAAAACGGCCAAGGCGTCTGCCGCTGGCGGCAATAGCGCATCAGCCAGTCTGCATCTCGGGAAATAGCCAGCCATATGGCTGGTCAAAACCATAATATTAACACATAACTTACAAATAAGCAAAAGGGTAGGTAAAGAGGCTGCCAGGCCCTTCCTTATAACATCACATCCAATCATGATCACCCAGAAGCCATTCTCATTAATTCTAGGACTAGAAACAGGTGATAAGATGGTGTCGCCAGCTCATATATGGACGCTGTCTTATATATATATATATATATATATATATTATAGCGAAGCCGTAGTGCTCACAGTAAAAGGAGTTTAGAATGAAAGTGGGGAAACAAATGTCACCCTGCAAAAGCAACAACGTCCTCAACTGTCCAAGACTTTACTTATCTGGCTGGAAATACGGGTGATAAAAATACCAACGCCGCACGCTATAGCTTCGTGTGAGATAAGGAACCGCAGCCTATAAGGACAATAAGGACACCCTTAACCCCTACCCAGCCCTAACCTTAACCATAAATTACCAGACAAAATACAAGGCTTTTGTTGGCATTTTTACTTTTTTGATTGCAGTCAGAAGTTATCCAAACGGGGACATGAGGAAATGAGGAAAGTAATGTCCCCAAAAATAAGAAAGTTTCAGGTTTTGCCACAGTCTGGGGACATTCTGGTCCCCAAATGTGATCTATGCAAATCCACCCCCCCACACACACTCCCTTCATTCTCCATTCAGGAATTGATGGAAAATACTCCAAAATACTCATAAATTAGAAACCTGACTGGTTAACAATGTGGAAATGAGCTTGGGTTTGAATCATGTGGTGAAGCACGCTATTTATTTGTACGTCTGAATAAGTGCTGATTGTGAAAGGTATGGTAGCTGCTGACAGGCAGAAATGGGCGATGGTGTCATTACTGCACAGCATGGATCCCGTTCGCAAGCTGATGGATTGGTCGTTACTTGATGGGATGGGCCCTGCCCACCTCCTCTTTGAAAGCGGCATCTAACATTCAGTGCAACAGGAAACTGCCCCCCACGCCCGATTATGAACGCGATGTTTGAAAGCGCCCGTCTTGTCTCACAGAGGAGGCTGTGTGTGAGTTCAGTCACAACACACACTTCTGTGCTGCCGTTTCCCAGAAAGTCTCCTCTGGTCGGGCTTAGCCAGTCCTTGAATGGGGGGGGGGTCAGACTACAAGCATTTCTCCACGGCTGCTGTTCCTAGATTACATCCAGTTCAGCTGGCAGCAGCCCTGGTTCCCATTTCTGGCATTCCGGATTTATTCCCTGTAAAATCCCGTCATAAAAACCCCGCTCTGATTGGCTAGTCAAGTCCCACAATCAAGAGTCAACAGCCAATAAAATCCTGGCCCTTACATTTCCCCAGGTACAGTATGGCTAACTGGTTCCTCAAACTGAACAAAACAAAGTAGCAATGCTGCATACCAGGAGAGCTGAAAGACTCATAAGAAAAGTCCCCTGTGCCCTGCAGGCCCCTCTGCGGCAGGACCCTCGGCACTCATGAGCCGGACGGCCAAATGGGCAGAGGGTGAGCCTCCGTGTTGAAAACGTACTCATCCAGACTGATCAGGCTCGGGTCGTCAGAGAAGAGCAGGAAGAGGTATTTCAGCGTCTCTGCCAGGAAGAAGCTCTCCATCTTGTCTTTAGGGCTGGGGTTTACGGGGTCGCGGACATTGCTGATAGAGGTGTAGCCCCCAGTGGAAACCTTGGGAACAGAAGGTCAAATCAGTAACACTGAAAAATAAGAAGGAGAAGGCATCCATGCCTGGATCAACCTAATTTTGGATTACGTGCCATGTCTCCTCACTGAACCACGTTTATACATTCTGGCCCTCGGGACTTTACACAGTACAATCCCAGGTCTTAGACTATGGCTGCCATTTGATTGTTTGTCCACAATACATTGTTTATAATTGTGTATATATATATATATATATATATATATATATATATAGATAGATATATTATATATTTTTATA
>JAODKN010000114.1:6634926-6645815 GCA_026774425.1 Petrocephalus zakoni
ATATATATATATATATATATAGATAGATATATTATATATTTTTATATATCTTTTCATAATGTGCTTTTTCTGTGTGTACTGTCTAATCCTGTCTATAAATGCTGTTTTAAGGCTGACATTTCCCTCTGTGGGATTAATGAAGTCCATCATATCTTGGTGCCATGTAAGCATTCTAAACCCGACAAATACTCTCATGTAAACTGCTTTTTGAAAATTCAGGTGGGAAAGGTCTCCCTTATCTTAACAACTGAGGGTTGACTGGGGGACACTGGCTTCCACTGGGACATGTTTCTGGACCCGAATCGAAGGCCGTGAGCGTGAGTGAGGCTGGAGTCTCGGCTGTAATGGTGGGGGGGGAGGGGGGTAAAATGCTAGCCGCTGTGGTGCGTACTCCGCGCTTCGCTTAACAGGAGAGCGGCGCGTCGGCTGTGGGCGCGATCCAGAGCGTCTGCAGGACGCCGTTTCCAGAACACAGCACACAGGAGGCACACAGATGCCATCGCGTCTCCCAGCTCCATCTCCACCGACTTTCGTGGCCAACTTTCGGTCCGTCTCACCGCGGCCCCGAGGACCCCGCTCACCCTGGCATGCTTGTTGAAGCTCCGAAAGATTTCCCAGCCCCAATCGCGGTACTTCTGGTCTTGGGTGAACCTGTACAAGTAAAACAGGCTCTCCACTGTCTCGGGCCGCAGGAGGTTGTGTCGGTCCGCAGCCTGTAGAGGGCGACCCACACACACACACACACACACACACACAAGTATGTTACATAAGCATGATGACAGCAGAGAGAGTGTGATTTTCATAAATACGAGCAGTGACACTGATTTGTGAGGCCAAAAAAAAGCACAGTGGGTGTAAAGCATCTTGCATCTACTTTGCCAAAGATGTTAAATGTGTATCCATGACGATACAGCTGCTTAGGCCCAGTTTTGGAGACCTTCCTGGTACAACAGTAACGTTCCCCGCATTTTTATGTGGGTGATACCAAAAGGGACTGAAAGTAAGAGTACAGCAGACACGGCAAATTATAACAGAAGTCTTGACCAACAAAAGATATTTAAACTCTGATCACACTCCCCCCCCCCCCCCAAAATCGGGAGGCTTGGTACGTCCCACCCACCTTGACCTCAATGTCGCGGCCGTCACGGGGCTGCAGGTTGAAGTGGGCGATCTCCGGGCTTAGGCCAGTCTCCATCTGCGTGTACATCTGATAGCACGTCTCCACGAGCCGCGCTGCCAGCTCCATGTGGTCGGCGGGGAGGCCGTAGTGAGCGCCCAGTGCCAGCGTGCCTGGCAGGAAGCACACCAGGTGGTCCTGGGGGAGGGGGGCAGGAAGACCACTAAGGCCCAGCTCGCCACCGCGGGCCTCCTCTCTCTGCACCTGCCAGCTCCGACATGAACACTTAGTGCTTCTGAAAGCCATGTCGCCCGACCCAGGCGTTCCATCCCTCCTCAAAGCCCATCACATCAGAGCCCCGGGTCTGCCCGTGTGGGTGGTATGCGACTCAGCTGGCTCGGTGCCAATAATCAGCAAGTCGAAAAGGTCAGAGGCTCCATTCCTAGGACTGGGAAACTGATGCCACTGTTGGGCCTCTGTGCATGGCCCTTACCCCCCCCCCCAACTTCTCCATAAGCACTGCATGCTGGCCTTATCAAAGAACGGACTGACTGTTTCTATGACCCCTATACTTGCCCTTATCTGTACAAGAACAGGATTTACATTTTACATATTTAGTAGATGCTTTTCGTCCAAAGTGGCGTGCAAGTGAGGATTATGGCATGTTACGATCATTCGTGCTGTCGAGGACTCGACTAGGCGTGAGTGTAGCTAGGCTGAGCTTCCGATGAATGCCCAGGTACATCTGCAAGCAGTATCAGAGAAGGAGCTACACAACAACTTCTAACAAGTCAAGAATCTAATAAGACCATTCGAGTCTATTTGAGACGAAAAAAGACATTTGGATCAATAAAGTAAGCGGAGGGTTTAACTATTCGGTTGCACATGTGGGTGGGTGGGCAGCGTAGAGAGCCAACATCCAAGTAGAGTGCCAAGCCTTCCCCTTAACGGGGCGAACTACATTTTGGCATTTTACCAATGAAGGCTGGTTTGCGTTTCCAATCCAAACAGTTTATCAGTTCACGCAGCGTGACAGACTGGAAACCCAGAATCCCTGATCTGCCACGGGTCCCTGATCTGCCCTCGTGTTACAAGCAAACATTTTTCCAGCCTAGTCAACACACAGATATTTGCCCAGAGGCAAACCAGCCTCGCTGGCTGAAGAGCTCCTCCTGTTATCAGAAGCCATTTTCTTTGTTGTTTTATTGTCCCTGCTCTCGGCACAGAGCCGATTTCTCACCAACGCTGACATTTCAATTGTAACATTCAGAGAAACAGGAGACCCAAAATGAGGCCTTTTGCTGTGACTGGTAATTCCAGAGCTGAGGGGAGAGGGGGATGTCCATCATTTCAGCAATCTTAAATATCCATCACAATTGCTACTGGTATAGAATTTATGTTCAATCCATCATGCTGTCAGCCAACAAATATTCAAAACGTTATCAGGGAGAATATTATCTCGACAACGAGATGGCTATGTATTTCTCAAATGGTTTTCAAATCGTTCCACTTCGTTGTGAATTAATCATGTTTCAGGTCTGATGTCCTATCTGGGTGTAAGGTTGACAGGCCCAGAGATGATCCTCACACAGGATGGTGAGCAGTTATGGTGAGCAATAGGCCACTGGAGACAGTGAGATTTCAAATCACCAAATTCATCTCATGGGCAAATGACAGAGTTGGATTTTGGGAAGAATACAGATCACTGGTAGGAAACCCTCATGTGAATGGTCAGTGCTTGGACACAGAAGCTATTAGGCAAGCATGCTACTTAGGGGCAATGCTATCATCTTCTGTGGTCCTAAATCATGCAGGAAGGCCCACCATCTTAGCACTGAAGCGGCCGTGGGCGAGCTCCCCCACAAAGGTAAGTCTGCGCAGGGAGGTCATCCGGAGCAGGTTTTTCTTCACGCCTTCCACAGCCTGCAGGTAGTCCTCCAGCAGCCTGAGGGCCCACACGGAAATGCTGGTTAGATACATGGTGGAACCAGCATCTATAACCAAGGCCCTCACTTTCATAGTATGAATCAATAGGAGTCGAAAAGCGCCACCTTGTGGACAAAGCATTAATAAAATAAATTATAGCCACAAACGTTAGCTACAACCATAAGAATTAAAGCATGTGTCTGTACAGCATGATTGCCCTTAGAGTTCTAAGCCTTTACGGCTGCTGGTTTGTGGTTGTGATCATGGTGTGTGGGTGGGTTCCTTGTGGTTGTGATCATGGGGTCTGGTTGGGTTCCTTGTGGTTGTGATCATGGTGTCTTGGTGGGTTCCTTGTGGGTTCCAGAGTGGCACTCACTCCTTTTCCTTCCTGCCACTCTGGATCCACTGCTTGAGTAGGTACTCGTAGTAGCTGTCTGCCCGCGCGCCCAGCGTGAACACGCCCCGGTGCGTGAACTGCCCGCTGTTGGTGTTGATGAACTTGGGCACCAGGCCATCGTGCTTCCCGTCTAGCCGGTGGACGATCTTCGTCACCCCGTCTGCCACTTCCTGGGGTGGGGAGGTCGAGAGTGCTGGTGAGCAAGAGACTCCTGACACTATCCTCAGTGGCACAACCAAACCTGTATTAGAGACCATATTTCACATTTAATATTCAGTGGGACTTTAAGACCCAGGCAGCTACGGTGCTCTTAGGACTTGAAATCCTCAGGCAGCCCCCCATTGCTGCTGTAGAGCTCAGATGACCATCTCATCATACTTAGGATCTGTCTCATGAGCCATATGGTGCACTATAGCCATTTATTCTACAGAAGACACAGAGGACTGGGGTTTGGGGTATGGAGGGTGATCCATGGGTCCGTCTTGCTCTCCCAGCAAAGAAATATTGCCTGCCAGACCTGCCTGGAACTGGGGGTCCTGGGTGAGCCTGCTCAGCTCCCGAAACTCCAGCTGGATGCTGGTGACCTCTGCCACGGTGCTGTCTGAGGTCCAGCGGGGGGGGCGGGCCTTGCCCTTGCCAATGTTCACGTCAGAGTACGGGATCTTGGAAGGCGTCTTGAAGGCGGGCATCAGTCGGGTCCCGATATCTTTCTTTAGAGATGTAGAGATGACCATAAAAGGAGCATTGAGGTTGGTTTGATGGCTAAGTTAGTGATCTAGCAAGATGCTTAAGTCTATCAGTGCCTCTAAGAGTGAATACTAAGTTAGTTATTTCAGCAATAACAACCTAAGGCAGTGTTTATCAACGCGGTCCTTGGGGACCCACAGACGGTCCGCGTTTTCACTCCATCCCAGCTCCTGGTAGAGCAAAAACGTGGACTGTCTGTGGGTTCCCAGGGCCTGGATTGGGAAACACTGATATGAGGAACTGTGGAAACTGAAGAGCAGAGGTGGTATCGGTGAGGATTCTGACTCCAGCCCCCACCCGCCTGACTCACAGCCTTATCGAAGAACAAGCTGTCCCCGGTCAGGTGGTACGTGCTTAGCAGACCCCCCAGAATGCGGATGGTGGTCTCAAAGAGGTTCACGTCCACGTTCTTGGAGAAATTCAGCTTGGTGGCCACCCACTTCTTTGCCTCTTCAAACTCTATCACATGCAGAGAAAAAAAAAATGATTTAGGGCCCAAAAACTGTGCTAATCGAATGGAACATCTTAAGCCCAGGTGAGGAAAACCTTTTCCTGAACCCGGGGGGTGGGTGTAAACCTTGCACAGCAGTAAGGTATGCAGGCCATCTTCCTCACTGACACCCAGTAAGCATGTTATCAAAAATTAGACACAGAAGACCGTCTTAGAAGGTTTGGGGAGAGGCCCGCAGGATGTGGGGATGAGATGAGGGGTGTTTGTGGCATGGGCATGTGCTCTGAGGGCTATTGGTCATTAGGCACATATGAGCGAATGGGCTGGTCAGACTGGGTCTCGCCCCCAGGTGGCACTGTTACCTTCTTTCAGGCCCAAGATCCACATGGTGTCCAGCGCGTCCACCAGTGTCAGGCCCAGGCCAAACCACTCCCCATAGGACTTAGACACGGGCTTCAGCTCGTCGTGCCCCCACGCGAACTCCCGGTAGCCCTTCCAGGCATGCCTGAAGGCCTCGCGCACCGCCTCCGCCCGGTCTGCGGGTTCTGCCGGACCTGTGGCTGGACACACACACACACACACACACACAGGTCTGTATTCATATCTTTGTGGACTACCCATTCATTTCTATGGGAAAAACCCTAATCCCAACTATGACATCCTTAACCCTTACCCAGCCATAACCTTAACCATAAGTAACCAACCCAAATATAAGACTTGTGGCATTTTTAGTTTTTTGATTGCAGTCACAGATTTTTATAAAATCCAGTTTACCCTTGTGGGGACTAAAAAAATTTACCCACAATGTCAAAATTACATATTTTTATCACATCAGCACCAATTTAACTGGCACAATGCATCACTCACTGCCATGCTGGAAATGCATCAAGCAGCTGGGGCACCTTAGCCCCTGATCCCTCCCTCCCGCAAGAGAAGTGATTCATGATCCATCCACCAGGGGGCATCACACAGTCCTGCGGGGACCCCCGTGCCTGGAGGCGCACCTTACTCATACCTGGCTCATGTGGCACTGCTTGTCCAGGCCCTGCTGTGGGGGGCTCCCTCTGTCTGGTGGAAGGCTGGGCTTCCACGTGCGGGGCCCCCACAGTCTGCTCCGCCTCGATTATGGCCCCTCGCCAGCTGCACGGACAGACGAACAGGCAGATAGATAAACATCAGACCTGCGCGTAAAGGTGTCGACATTTAAAGGTGAATTAAATAACAGGAACACGGATGTCCTCGAGGACTCGTATCAGAATAGAAACGCAATTTTTCGGTTTTTTCATCCACCCAGCCCTTTCACACTTCTCCAGAACACGTCCCCCTCAAGCCTATCCTAGGACAGAGCAGAGACGCTGGTCCCCCAAGGGGACCTTAGGCACCCAGGCACTGTGAGCATTGTAGAGAATCACCGGAATCCAATGTTTTTGTACTGTGGGAGAGGACCAGAGGACCAGAGGACTCAGCCACCATGCATCCCAATTTCTTGATATTTGTTAAAGGGCCAGTTCACCCCAAAACTGAAAAAGCATACATTTTAGAGGGGTTTTAGTGCAGGGGTCTCCACCTCCGATCCTGCAACTGTTCTCAGGTAAATACCAGGAACAGGCGTGACTCATCAGACACCAGGTAGGAGAGAAAACCTACTGGACAGTAGCTCTCCAGGAGTTGGAGACCCCTGCTTTAGTGCAATCTATCCATCTAGGTTGTTCTGCTGGGATAATGCTGGGCTGCTCATATCTTCTGCTCAGCAATACAGTTGGTGTGTGGAGTTCAATAGAAGAAAATAGTTTTGATGTTAAACTGGCAGAGTGTAGCTCAGTGGGTTAAGCCTCTATGCCTGTAATCAGAAGGTCGCTGGTTCAAGCCCAGCCTCAGCACGTCTGAGGGCCCTTAAGCAAGGCCCGTAACCCCCAGCTTCCTGAGTGCCCTTCACAGCCAAGCTTACTCTCATGAAGAGCAAGGTTGGGGGAGGTGAGGAATCAATTTCCCCATGGGGGATGAAAAAAGAGCAACCAGGGGTGCATTTCCCAAAAGCTCCGGTCAGCAACTAACGTAATTGGACTCATTCACTTCCATGGTTGTAATTTTGTAAGTTGCTAATGTAGTTAGCAACTGTGCTTTTGGGAAACGGACCCCGGGTCATGATTTCTGGTAAGAGAGACATTGCTGTTGAATATTTCCAGTATATTTTTTTGGTGCTTTAATTACCACAGAAAGAATACAATTCAGTCCCATTATAGTCAAGTGAAGCCAGACATTTCTAAAGCCGATATCTTCAAAACTAGGCAACTTCCAGCAGAACAACTTAGATGGATAGGCAGCACTAAAGCCCCTTTAAAACATACTCAACATGAACTGCACCTTTAAAGTAAGTTAACCTGGCAGGGTGCCCTCATACCTACAGTGCTGCGGGTTCAAATCTCACTTCTGCTCTGTGCGTGTGGAGTTTGCGTGTTCAGCTGGTGGTGCCAGGTGTCCTCTGGGGTCTCCGCTTTGCTCCCACAGTCCAAAAACAGACAGGGAGGCCAATGGAGGCCTCAAATTTGCCCATAGTGCTTGTGCATGTGTGTGTAGGTGCCCTGCCACGGATTGGAATCCCATCCGGGATGGACCCCAGTTCGGCCGGCGGTGGGACCGGCTCCAGGACGTCCTGACCGGGGTGAGCAGAGAAAAGATGGACGGATGGAAGAAAAAATGAAGAAGCAGCAGGAGGGTCTAAGGTGTGGTGTTTTTGGAGAACACAGCCACCGTGCAAAACACACAGCTCTGGATGAGTTTCAACTCCATTAAAGAGCCTCCATTATTTCACTTTGCGAAGTCAGTGGTTCCTCAGAATCAATTTGCATCCCTGGGTGATTGGAAGGCATTGGGTCGAAACCAATTTACCGGAATCCATCGCCTTAATCATGCTGGCATCATGGGCTGTCTTTCTGTCACGATAGGGCTTGTGGCTTAAGACTGAGCATCACTCATTGGCAAATTTAAAAACCAAAGAGTCGAACGGCTCACAGGCTGGGATGCCCCATCGCAAAACAGGTGAAAACTGCTCAATCATTAAATCAAAATATTTTAAAACTTGGCGCCGACCAGAGGCTCACCTGACGAGCGTTTTCTCCCCTTCTGCTTCCTCGACACCCCTCTCCTCTGACGGCCCGCGGCTCTCCTTTGCCTGTCCACCAGACAGGTTCCCTCTATTCCTCGGACGCCTGTGTGGGACCAGGGGTCTCTGTTTGTTGGGCGCTGGCTTCTTCTGCTATGGGATATGTGCCGGTTTTTTGGGGGGTGTGGGGGTGGGGGGGGAGAGAATTCAGAAACTTTAGCAAGAAAATTAAGACTTACAATTAAAAATTGGCCAGGAATTCCAGAACCCGCAAGCGGAACTTCTACAAACAAATCACGGGTTGCCGTGGATACAAAAAAAAAAGTGTCATCCAGCCAACCAAAACCTACAGGGGAAGCCATAATGTAACGACACTAATCCGTGGATAGGAAAATATTCTTTCGCAGATCACGGGCCTCAGGATTAAATGCCCAATCAGCCACAACGTTAAGCCCCATTCACGCTCGACCTTGCAGGCTTCCTGGCAATGCCCTTCAGCCTAACGACTCATAACGAGAGCCAGGAATTGCTGTCCGTCGGGCTTGATTTACAGCAATGACAAAGGCTAATGCTATGTGTTCCAACATGTGCTTTTGAAGCTCCGGTGCTACATGTGGAAATGACAAGGGGATCACAAACCTCAGTGGGCAGCTCAAGTTTTTCTGGGGCCAGGAAGCCTCGGGGAGCAACCTCGGGAATGACCCCAGGAAGGGCAGGTTTCAGGGTTCCGGTGTCCGGTCCATTCCACTTGTTCTTTAATGCTAGCAGGGAGACAGAGGACAGGGAAAGGAGGGTGTGAACACGGGCAGACATGCACACGGATGTGGTCTTTGACGCCGTTAGAAGGTGCTCCTTTGCGAAAGCCGACTGCTGTGTTGTATAAGACATGCACAAACTCAAGAACGCTTCCTGTCAAGAATTCTGAAAACAGTTTCAAGTGCCAGTCCAGCTGTTCTCCCTTTTTTAAATTCAATCCCGTCAATAAATATTTAAAAGCAGCTTTATTTCCAAGACCACAAATGAACGGTTGTGTCCTTCGTGAATATTCATGAAAGTTCCAGCCAAGATTTGCCGTTGTATATTGCTGAGACAGGGTGTCAGCCTGGAAAAGTCTTGCGTCAAGACTTAAGCAAATTCTGCATGTGAAAACCAAAGCACATTTACTGCCTCGTAACTAGCAATCTTACATCAGTGAAGACACAATGGGCACAACAAAGCTAATTCTCAAGACAGGAGCAAGACAGGGGAGTGCAGCTGGTTTCATCTGTGTCTATTTAAAAAAACTGGAAGTATCTTAAGGACCAATTTGCTGGGGAAGCAGTTTTCGGTAGAACACATGCTATGAATAAATATCCATCTCACATATTGTGCCGAACAGGTGATTTATAAGTTGTCATAAAAAACAACATAAAGACACGGAAGGTAAGTGGGGGACCTTTAACGGGCAAACACACTCGTTTTATGTTCTTCTTTCACTTTTTCCTGCTGTAAACGACATCTTTATGTGAGAAATGTAACTTCTGCTGGTAGTTGAGCACATTTGCTGCAAAGAGGAAGTGGATTTTTGATGCTGTGACGGCACGGTGCTGGGCGGCGGACCTACCCGCGGGGAATGGCGCCAGGCTGGGGTACACCGCGGTCCCGCCCACGGCCAGCGCGCTCAGCAGTAGGATGATGAGACTGCGCTGTAGCCGCGACAGCTGCTTCCACCTCTGTTTGGCGGCACAGAAACGGGGTCACCTCCTGCGGCGTGGCGGGGGGCCGCCGGCCCCCTCCACCATGGCCGTGACACGCGGTTTGTGTGAAACCGAGAAATTATGTGGGAGGGTTAGGGAAGATGGGCCTTCTGGGTGTGTTTCTGCCAGGGACGTGCCACAGGATAAACAAACTCCAGTAACTAGGCACTTTCACACCGAAGTCCCGGAACCTGGTCCCAGTTTATAAGTCCCTGGCCCGTCTTGACCTGGAACTTTTGTAGCCCTGGCCACTTTCGGGTGTCGCTTTCACAGCACACAACAGAAACTGCTACCTTTATGCTAATTAAGCATGGAAGACGCAAAAAGTTTGTAGGTTAAACTTCATACATAATTCCATACGAAACAACACTGCCACTGAAATATGGAGACTCGAGCAATTAATTAACTGAAAGAAATTAATTGATGCATTAAATGTAATTGGGTACAAAAACAATTCCACTTGCTCAGTTTTTGCTCCGCTATTTATATCTCTTCTCGCCGCACTTCGATGTAACTTCCAAGTTAGCAGCGGTGCTTGAGGTCAGCCAATCAGCAAGCTACAACTGTTAGCAGCAACCAATCAGCAAGCTTATCGTTGTTAGCAACTCCCCGTAGTTTGTGTTTGAACGAAAAGTATGTAGTCTGGAGTAGGTACTAAAAAATGGTTCCGGAACTGCCTCAGAGGAACTACAATCAAGTCAAGTTCCTGCAGTGTGAACACAACAAAAGCCCCTGGTTCAGGAAAAAGGTTCTGGTTTCAGAAACAAGTTCCACTGGTGCACCTACTAACCACTCTACTGTTTGCTGATATCAATGGGCCTATCTTATGTACAACACCACCACCCCACCCCCCCCTTCCAAATGTGCATTTCCCATGTAGGGGTCCAGAACTGGCTGCTGATAAGCTATTGTGTGACAGGGGCATATGTCAGTACTGGATGGAGTACAGTGCAAGTGTGATGGTACTGGATGGAGTACAGTGCGATTGTGGTGATACTGGATGGAGTACAGTGCGAGTGTAATGCTTCTGGATAGAGTATAGTGCGAGTGTGATGATACTGGATGTAGTACAGTGGGAGTGTGATGGTACTGGATAGAGTATAGTGTGAGTATGACAGTACTGGATGGAGTACAGCGTGACTGTGATGGTACTGGATAGAGTACAGTGCAATTGTGGTGGTACTGGATGTAGTACAGTGGGAGTGTGATGATACTGGATGTAGTACAGTGGGAGTGTGATGGTACTGGATAGAGTATAGTGTGAGTATGACAGTACTGGATGGAGTACAGCGTGACTGTGATGGTACTGGATAGAGTACAGTGCAATTGTGGTGGTACTGGATGGAGTACAGTGCGAGTGTGACGATACTGGATGGAGTACAGTGCGAGTGTAATGCTTCTGGATAGAGTAT
>JAODKN010000114.1:6655455-6670082 GCA_026774425.1 Petrocephalus zakoni
GGATGGATGGATGGATGGATGGATGGTAGCCTTGATCACCTGACACTCACCTCATAGAAAGCTGCTTCACAGTCTGACTTTCAGACAGTAGCCCTGAAAAAGGTTCCTGGGGAAAAAACGGGGGCAGAAGAACTCACCGGCAGTCCAGGACCCCCAGGCTTCCCTCTGGGCCCAGCTGGTCCAATGTCGCCCTGCAAAATGGTACGGTTAGATTAGAATGGGAGACGGCATGGTCAGGTGATCCCCGGGATGTGTATATGTAACAGTCAATAAATGTATATGCATGTATAAATATAACAGCATCATGCCGCGTGGTGGCAATGGGGCCCTTAGATTTGTTTTCAGCCGTACTCCAAAACCTGCGAGCGGGTGTTCATGTGCGTGGCGACCATGTCGTGGAGACATTCATGCAAGTTAATTCCTTTCCCAGCAGTAAGAGCGGCACGAGGGCAGAGGAAAATAGAATTATGCTACATGTCCTGCCTTACAAAGGCAAAACCGTACCTACGCTGACCATGAGAAAAGGACCCTGACTGTCCATCCATATATATAGTAGGTTAGTAAGTGACAGTGTACTTAGCCGAGCAGAGCAGAACTAAGGTATTATGTTGTCAGGGCCTAAGGGACTCTATGTTGGTCATAACTCAGTTTTGTTAAAGTTGCTTTGTTTTGCTTCTTTACAGCAGTATAGGAGAATACAGAAGTACTGCTTTAAAAAGGGAAAGTAATTAATTCATTAAAGAGTTTTAATGCCAGTTTTTTAAAGCCACCACTATTGTCTGCTCCTCCGGAATACAACCCTGTCTCTCCTCTTCGTCCTTTCAGCAGGCAGCCTAACAGTCAAGGACCAAGTCGGTGGTATTTTCATGACTCAGGAGCCTGTTGCTGTGCCCTTATGTAAGGCATTTAAATTGACTTCGGTAGAACGTCCATCTGCGCATGTGTCCACGAGTGGAAAAGGTCATCTGCTCTGGACAACAGCGTCTGCTAAATAAATATATGGCAACTGGCCGGCATGTCAGCCTTCCGTTTAGATGGTGGCTTATTGCTGTGGCTGAGGTCTAGCTGGCCGAATGACTGCTTCCTAGCAGTATGCGGAGGCTGTGCGCTGCCTTGCTAATCGCTCGCCTCCATGGCGTTACAAAGCACCGGAAATCGTCTAATGTAAATGTCTCACACAGATGGCCTGGCGACCGCCAAGCGGTGTGCTCCACTCACAGAGTTTCTGAGTGCTTCAACTAACAAGGGTGCTCGACGTTTATTTATATCCCGGCACATTTAACCAGCACTCCACGGGCGATCATGGTGCAGTGAACAGCACCGGCAGAAAAGAGGTAATCGTTAGCAATTAATGAACCAGCTAATTCACTTCATCAACGACTTACTATTGACCATTCAACTAATTGACAGTAACTTAAACAGTTGCAAATACTATACTGTTGTAAAACTAGCAAGACACTGCTACATGACACAAACAGTGGCAAACTCTCGGCCTTTACCTGCTCGCCCTTTGCTCCGGCCTCCCCCACCTCCCCAGGAGGACCATGTTGACCCTGAAATGGACGTTTTGATAATTACTTCATGGACGGCCAAGATGCAGTCGAACACCAGGTACAAAGCGACAGTCAGTGTCTCAAGATGCACAGCAGATCCAGACCTAGACCAAGACCCTGACGTTTAGGGACACTGGTCAAGTTCTTGAGGTCCTGAGGGGTTTTAAGATTTTTTAGGGAAGAGATCAAATCAAGCCTCATTCATCCCCCAAAAATATGTGCAAAAACATGTTATTTAAAAATCAAATTGAACCATTGCCAGAGAAAAGCTGAAATATGGTCTGTTTTTATTCTACTTGAGCACTGAGACACTCAAAGGAACTATTTATGCACATAAGTGAACAATTTGGAACAGCAGGCAGCACGCTATTATACACTTGGATGTGAGAAGTTCTTTATTCAATTGTTATCCGTTTAGAGATGTACTTAACCTAAACCACCCAAATAAATCAGACGGCTATTTACACAGGTGATATTCAAAGTCCTTGGCTCTGCAAGTTCAATTTACTGCAACTGTGAATTATGACATGAGAAGCCAGAGTAGTACCTTTATGCCGTCTCCTCCAGGTGGACCATGTGGCCCCATCTCTCCTTTGTCCCCCTGTTGAGAGGGACCAGAGAACATTATGGGCCATAGGCTGAGCAGCATAATGACCAATCAGATTGCCAGCTTTGCCAAACGATGCATTGGTAGTCACCTCCTCCCCCTTTTCACCCGGGTCCCCCTTCTCCCCTCTTAGGCCTGGAATTCCCTGTGTGGAGTTTGGGGATGGGAGGGGGGTAGTGGGGGGGTAAAAAGACAGAGATTGTATTTTGCATTGATTTTCTTATATTTTGGCAGGAAATGTAAAACTAATGTACTAATGTACATTCTGAAATTATACTTCATAATGTTAAGAGCAATATTAAAGTTCCATAATGTTCCTTCCGTATGATGTAAAAATGGTCAATAATATGTTAAAAAGGTCCATAATATGGGAATATGTTATATAATCTGTTCATAACATCACTAGAATGATGAATGATACGGCAATAATGGTGTGGACTATTCAATATATGGACTATTGAATATTCAATAGGGTTCAATATGACTGGCGTTTTGGTGATGGTAGCTCCATGCAGAGAGAAAGACACAGACTGATAGAGGCCATGGGTGAGTGTGGAGCCATTGTGTGAAGATCCACTTCTGGGCTGGTGGACACCATCTCTGTAAGCCAGCTGAGATCAGATTCACTTTCACATTCACAAGTGCCTGTCACTTGTAGTGAATGTGTAGCGTGAACATGGAGGGAAGTTCAGAAACGGAGTACGAGGTGAGGGGAACTTACTGATGCTCCCATCCTCCCAGGGGGTCCGCTTAGTCCCACGAATCCGCTCTCTCCCTGAAAAGCCAGAAATAAAGTTGTGCCCACTGCCCTCGGAAGTGCTGCGTATGCTTGGCGCGGCTGCGCGTTTCTGTCTGTCTGCGCGCTTCTGTCTGTCTGCGCGTTTCTGTCTGTCTGCGCGCTTCTGTCTGTCTGCGCCGGGTCCTCCACTCTGCTTTGTGTTCTGTGTGACACTGTGCCACATTTCTGTGTTCCACACAGCATTGTGTGCTGCGTGTATTGTGGTGCGCGGAGAAAGACACAAATGTATATGCTGTACAACCAGGGGGTTACACTTTCTTCAGGTCAGGGGGCCAACCCAATTTCAAGTGGGCCTGTGTATGGTACACTAATAATACCTTAACTCTGCATTTTTTAACTCCAGTTAAATATTTATGACCTAAAATAAGGCAGTGGGCAGTATTCAGCGCATAGGTCTGCAGTAGGGTCTGACACCTGTGATGTACATTTTATGTATTGCTGTTGTCAGTGTGGACAGGACAGGTGATGGTCGGTGACCCCTGACCTTTGATCCCCTAGGTCCTCTTGAGCCCCGGATTCCAGCCTTGCCTCGTTTCCCCTGTAAGTTATGCGTTTGGGTTAAGGCTGAGCAAATGCATTCAAATCAAGCAAAATCGCCCAGTCCACAAATAAAGAAGAGCTTGACTTTTGTGCCACAGATAGGGTGAGTCTGCTTACGGTCCTTCCAATGTGTCCATGTTTTCCTTCATCTCCATCCATACCGGCTTCCCCCTGAAACCCATACACACAGCATGGGGCCTTCAGCTCATCTTTTTTTCTGTTCCCTGGACTCACAACTGCCACGTGTGCACTGTCAGTCAACCGTCAGCTCACAGAGACACACGGAACTGCACATGGTCAGTAGGTTGGCATATGTACCTTTGTGAGACTATGTGCATTTATTATTGAAAATTAACATCTACCACACAGTGCTGTAACATGTTCAGTTCAACTGACAGCCCATTGTATACCACTTATAAAAGCGGAGGTCTGACTTTCTCAGTGGGGAGGGACACAATAACAAAGCAATGAATCCTCTACCTTCTCTCCTTCCAGTCCATGTTTCCCATCAGCCCCTGGACTTCCTGCAGGACCCTACGAAGATACATAAATAAGAAACAGAGATTTTGAATGTGATTCTTACAGTTATTGGTATTGTTTAATAGTATGTTCCAAATTTAAGGCAGCAGACCTCAGGGGAAATTTAGGGGACATCTGCAGGTGGTATTGCATTATTAGTGACTATTGGGGATGGCGATGCCATTGGTCTCTGGGGCTGGGGAGGGGAAATCAGGTGATGCGTTTCACAAATCATCCTTGGCCCTGAGTTCCACCTATTCCGAGTTCACAGACTGTATTGTAAATACGAGTCCTCTGTGTTTATTTTTCAGAAATGAGACCGTGGAGAGGGCTGTTCACAAGTGCCCCTTAACGCACCATGAAACGGTAAAAATCAGCGAATAAGTGGCAGCGTTTTTTTCCAACAGCCCCATCTTTTGTGTTGGAAAAGGTCCTTTTTCCAGCCAAACTGAGCTCGTCCAAAGCCCAATCCCCACGTCACACACTTGTGTTCACCGGCCGCATATTTTCATCCCGCTATTATATGACGGAAACAATAAGCATAAATGTCAAAAAGCTTAAATAATTAAGGCTTCAAAACTATAATTATGTGTAATTATGTTACTGATTTGCAAAATATTTACTAAAGGCAGCCTCTGTTCAGGTTCAAAGGGAGTAGTTAACAGAATAACTGTACATTTGACCCGGCTTTCTATATAAATCTGAGAACAGTCTGCACCAGCTACCATTAGGGACCGCCACTGTGTGGTTTCCAAGGCAACCAGCCACTTGGCGCAAACTCCTAAGGACAAACCTGGCGCCCCTGCGCTCCGGCTGCTCCCTGCACACCCTCCTCCCCTGGCGCCCCCTGCAATTTAAAAAGCAGAACAGCGCAACAGTTACAGGGTCCTTGCCCATTAAAACATTTACAGGAACACTGTCTAGCATTCTACAAAAAATACTGTTATTCTGGAAGGAATGCTCCAGCAGAGTCCAGTCTACCTCTAATCCAGGGAGTCCTGGGGGGGCTTTGATTCCTGGCAGACCTTCAGGCCCCTGGACAAGACAGTTGCAAGTCAGCAAGCTCCATATCTAAAAAGTAGCCTTCAGCATTCCGGAGGCCAGCTGAAGAGGAGAGGGACTCAGGTAACCTTACCTGCTCTCCCAGCTCCCCTTTGTGCCCTGGGTCACCTTTCTCCCCGCCGGGCCCTGGGAAACCCCAGGAGCCAGTGTCCCCTTTGGGTCCGACAGGCCCCGTCGGGCCCTGGAACATGAGACGCCATCAGACACACCCATGTCTCTATAGATATTAGATACTGAAATGCTTTTCTATATACTTCCTGTATTATGCGTCAAAGGAAAAAATGTAACATAAAGAGTACAAAATACAAAAATTGTATAACAACATAATAATAAATAAGTATAAAATAACAAAAATACAATGATAGCAAAACAGACAAAAATAGGAAGCAAGGATATCAGTAGTTGCAAAATGTGCAATACAAGTGTGGGATGGTGCATAAGGGGGAATTATGGGGTAGGGTGGGTAGTAATTCCCCAATAATTAAAATTGGCCAATACACCCCCCTCCAATCACAGAGTGGGTGGTGACCTCAACGCCTCCAATGTTCAACCCAAAGTTACACCCTTTGGATGATGTAAAGTGTGCAAAGTGGTTGCTAGCTACTGTATGGGAGTGCTCATTCAGTATATGACCGTCTGGAGGGTGGAAGCGTCTTTTCCATGTCTCGGTTTTGGGCTTCAGGCTGTGGCAGTACCTGTGCACTGTGCTATGCATTGTTCTGTGCACTGTGCTGTGTTGTGCACTATGTTGTATACTGTATTGTGCACTGTGCTGTGTACTGTGTTGTGCACTGTGCTGTATACTGTATTGTGCACTGTGCTGTGCTATGCATTGTTCTATGCACTGTGCTATGCATTGTTCTGTGCACTGTGCTATGCTTTGTACTATACCGTGTACTCGGCTGTATATTGCACTGTGTACATATGCTGGGTTTGCACGGCTAGAGTTGGACACACTGACCTGCGGTCCGTCTTTCCCAGCATCACCTTTCATACCAGCTTCCCCAGTCACACCCTAATAGCAAACAAACAAACAATTGGTCACACGTCAGCTCTGGGGCCTAAAATCATGTGACATTTAGTCCAAGGACAACTGAGCTGAAAGCAAAGGGGATCCAAAGGCGGAATAAAGGGATGGACTATCAGGACGGAGCAGTGCTGAAGGGGCAGAAAATGTAAATCTGGTGGAAAACTGATGAGGTGCTCAAAAATTCTTGTAGAATAAAAAAATCCCATGTGAGATCTTCACTGTTCTGCTCCTCCTTGATAAAAATGAGATCATGACACTGTGAAGATGAGATTTCCTTTCTGACTCATTTCGGTGTTCACATTTCTCCAGTTTCTCTAATTAAAAACCATTTTTAAAAAACTCACAGTTGGCCCAGCTGGACCAATAACACAGATCCTGGAAAAAGTCTTGGAGGCCGGTATATACCCTAGAATAATTTGTCAATGACTCACTAATGTATGAAATTTAATCCACTTCTAAGAAACTGTCCACTGTCCACAGTGCAGTTAAAATCAGATCTGTTGCTCTTCCACAATTAATGATATAACGTTACATTCTATAACGTTTTTATAGAATGTATATATAAGAATTATATATACATTATAATATAATATAAGAATTAAGAAGAATGTGTACCTCAGGACCCTGAGCTCCGGGGGGGCCAGTTGAGCCAGTGGTACCAGTTTCCCCCTGAAATACAAAACATTTCAGTCATGTGTCCTGGGGGGTATTCCCCTAAGCAGGATTTTTTTTGATTTGCCAGATAACACCAGCCAATTGTATCCAATGTAGTCAGTTGCCCCTCCTCATTTTCATGTTTGGCTTAAGTTATCCAGCTAACAGGGAAATCCTGCTTTGTGGAATTGCCCCCAGATCTCCGCTGGGTAGTAGGTGAGTAGTAGAGGCAGAGGGTCCCTTTACTCACCTTCTTCCCCATCGGTCCGGCTAGCCCAGGTGATCCAACAGGGCCTCCAGGGCCCTACAGAATGATGGAAAAATCCCTTTCAGCTCCTATAATCTCAATGACTGTTAACCTTGCAGTGAAAAAAAATAAGGAGGACACCCAC
Organism: Petrocephalus zakoni; assembly: GCA_026774425.1. NCBI lineage: Eukaryota > Metazoa > Chordata > Actinopteri > Osteoglossiformes > Mormyridae > Petrocephalus > Petrocephalus zakoni. Next base: position 6,662,612 of record JAODKN010000114.1, read on the forward strand.
TGGTGGGCCTGGTAGACCAGACGGCCCTGTTGTTCCCATAAGCCCTGCTCGACCCTGAAGAAGACACAGAACACGTAATCTCCTATAGTGAACTGAGGCATCTCCACAGAAATACACACCATATGACACTATTCTGGGAACATACAATTTTTTATTATAAACTGGATACTATTCAGATATCTTACCTGCAACCCTACGTGACCCTTCTCTCCCTTTGGACCTCTCTCTCCATTCGCCCCAAGGGCCCCGGAGGGCCCCTCGATCCCGGAGAAACCGCGAGGGCCCACATACCCCTGCGAGTGAGAGATCAGCTTACTTAGATGGCAGTAACTTGTGAGTAGGCATGCGATGTGTGAGGTTCTCCTACTGGATGTGCTGCCTGTGTTCTAAGGAACCACCAACAATGACACATCCTGTCCAATGATGCGATTTACTAGCTCCTGGGAACTGGCATGGGAGTGAGTGGCTCTCTCTATGAGCATCATACAGCAACCTCAACCAACAGATGACTGTCAATCTAGAGAACACCACTGCAAAATCTCAACCAACAGATGAACATAAATCTACAGAACACCATTGCAAATCCTGAACCAACAGATGAACATCAATCTAGAGAACACCATTGCAAATCCTGAACCAACAGATGAACATCAATCTAGAGAACACTGTTGCGAAACCTCAACCAGCAGCTGAATGTCAATATAGAGAACACCATTGCAAAACCTCAACCAACAGATGAATGTCAATCTAGAGAACAAAATGCAGAAACTTCAACCAACAGATGAACATCAATATAGAGAACACAATGCAGATACACTGGGTCTCAATAATCTCGGTGATCTCAGGCAACCCTATAAAAGCACTAAGGGCTTGAACCCATGTCTGTAGAAAGGCCTGCTTTCTGACACGGACAAGTTGGTAGAAAACAGCCGAAACATTTAATTAGAAGTGACTAAATTTAACTCAGTTACTATATGAATATTTTATTACTATTCTGATGTGCTGATCACCACAACTCTGTATCTGATATGCATAGATGCATGGATTGATAGATGGATGGATGGATGGATGCATGCATGCAAAATGTGTTTATGACAGAGTTTTTGTTCTGACCTTCTCTCCCTTTGGACCAGGATCACCAGTTTCCCCTGGAGACCCAATGTCACCCTGTAAAAACAATGAAATAAAAAAATCATATATACAATTTTTTTGCTGTCATTGAAGAAATATATCAGCAAAAGTACACCCAGCTTCTTCTGTAGGAGGTAGGCCTGGAGACCTTACCTCCCTGCCCTGTGGGCCCAGACCCCCTTGGAGCCCCTTGGGGCCCTGAGGCCCTGTTTCCCCCGGGGGCCCCTTGGATCCCAACTTCCCACAGTCTCCCCGGTCCCCCTGTAAAATGGAAAAGAGACAATGAGAACGGAACAGATTAAGATCAAATTAGAAGGAAAATATAATGGATTTACACAATGACATAAAGTTTAACCAATCAGCCATCTCTCCTCTTCCTCGATATTCATTGATATTCTGCTTTCGCATTACATGCATCAAAAAAAAAGAAAAATGTGGGAAAGAAAATTTTAAAAATGAAAAAAGAGGAGCAATAAATCCAGAGAAGTATGCAGAACCCCCTTGGAGATTGGTCAGACCTTGTATAGCCAAGTTTTCACTCACCCATTGCAAGTCACCAAGAACAGATAAAACGACAGTGAGAGATCTCAGCAAAACTTCAGCACTCACCTGCTCTCCTTTCTTCCCCGGGGATCCCTCTACACCACTTTGACCGGGATCTCCCTGGAGAGGCATTTTGGCAATGCTTCACATGATACATTTCAGGTATGAATCATTACTAGATACGGAACACAGTTTCTCAGCCTCTGTTCCCAATCAACCCTTACATGCAACTCAAAAGCCCATGTGATCTAAGGAGATCATGAAGAAAGTGTTCCCACTAACGGTTCAGTGTTGTGTTTCTCCCCCCATCCGATTTGTGCAGTCAACATGGCATCATATTCCATTTACCAAACCCACACACACACACAAAGACTTTATGGCCATTCCTTGCTTGATTTGACAGTTATCATAACCTAGAGAACATAAGATGTTTGTAAGGGATGGTACAAAGACCCAGGTGTCCTTTTCTCAACACAATGTGAACAACACTAACCTGTGGTCCTTCCAGTCCAGGGGGTCCCATGTCACCGAGAAGTCCCTCCGCCCCCTATAAACACAACAACAGACATGTACATTATGTGTTATCAAGGATTCATTTTTGCCACTCCAAGATAACCAACCGTAGACATGTAACCAGGAAAAAGGCCAACCACCACCTTACCTTTATGCCCTTACTGCCGACTGGTCCTGGCGATCCAGGTTCCCCCTCCTTACCCTGAAATACAGGAAAACCCAAAAGAATTTGTACTGGGCCCATTATGGCTTGGATCATATGACCAGCTCAGCAGGACTAACCAATTACAGAGTATTACTGTACGTGTACCATGATTACCCAAGTCTCTCAAAAAGCACATGCAACTTATTAAATATTAATACAATAATTAGACAGGTACAGCAAGAGTAGCAGTTTGACACAAGACTTAATTTGTCCATTTTTTTATCATCTTTTTCTAGTCAGGCTTGTGGGAATGCCTGTAGGCTCTCCCAGACAGCACAGGGCACAATGCTGGGGTGAACTGTGGATGGAATGCCAGTCCATTGCATCCCAGTCAGAGTCCATAATGGCAGTCATAGTCCTGGGCCCATGGATTTTAGAACAACAAAAGCAATGTATCTTATATAGCAGGCTCAACCTTTTAAAATCTTGGGTTGTAGGTTCAGCATTTATCTTGGATGGTCCTACTTCAGCCATTTCTCTTGCAGGAAGGACAGTTAGTAACAGGTCTTGGTGAAACAGAGCTCCATTCTCATATTCATTGATCCAGGACATACCTTCAGAGAAGTTCAGCACCCAACATGGACCATAGCTCTTGCATTACAGAAAGTCTTGCATTAAGATGCTAAACTCCCTACACTGAGGAAGACAGTCTTTGTTCGAGACCTGATCTGTATTCTGAACACCAGCGGGCAGAGATGTGCTGTAAGCCCATGTCAAGACAAACAGAACATGGTGTTTCATCTTTGTTGGTAGCAGTTATGAATTATAAATGCAATCATGAATAATGAATATGAGGTTATGAATGCTACGGGGGCGTCAGGTTTCTGATGCCGAACTCCAGGCCTATTGGTTAAAATACCATGGAAACAAGTCAGGGCATTCCATGATCGTGGACCTCATGTACTACTTGAGAGCGGCTGCCCTTAGATCTCAAAGTTCTCAAAGTCATCAGGGTTGGTGTTGTAGAAAACACAGAGGTGCACTTACTGCTTTTGTGTTTTTACAGTGAGAAATACAAGAAGATATAAGACTGAGAAAAAGAGAAAATACCCACTCACTGGAATTCCAGATGGACCATCTGGACCTGAGGTACCCTGGGACCCTTTACTTCCTGGAGGCCCCGGTTTGCCATGTGCACCGTTTGGGCCTGGAAAACCTGGAGCCCCCTGACAGACAATGAGAAGGAACCGTTAAAGAGCATTTTCCGACAATCTTCAGAGTAATGACTTATGGGTCAAACCCTTCACATCTTTATAGGCCAGCTCACACTCACATGATAGCTTTTGATTTTATTCAGACCAAAAGGTGAACTTCTATTATCATCTGAGTTTGGAACATCATCCTCAAGGCACCAGAGATCATTATACTCAACCTGCAATCCTTCAATCATTTGAGTGTAATCTTTTATTTTGTAGGAGTTTGGACTAAAACTGCCTATGAGGAATGATTAGCCTTGGTTCTGGGAAATGGAATCCTCTGGATTTTAAATGGCTGATCTTCTCTCAGAGACGCCTGGGAGGGAAATGATAGCAGAAACGCTCACCAGTGTACCCAGCAGCCCTTGAAGGCCTGGATCCCCTAGTCGACCCTAGAGGCAAAAACATCCAGCAGGAGGCTGTTAATAGCGACACACCAGTTTGGAAAGATGGTCTCATAACCCAACAACATGTCACTTACTTGTGGCCCTGGAGGGCCTCTTTCCCCCGGGGATCCCCGTGGGCCCTGGAACAGCATTTTAAAAGTTAAAGGCAACACACCCCACTCACTGCACACCCCACACTTTATTCTGTGGGACATAATGAGGTGCCGAGGGTTCCAGTGACAAGGTAATCAAAGGGTCGCACACTCAACTTGTGACCTGCTTTTGCACCTTTGAATGTCATTCATAACCAGAGCCATTTTAGGAAAGGATCCAGGTGTTTTGCAGCAAAACAAAGAAGATAAGAAGGGAACCCTGGAGAAGCACTGGGGTGTATGTCCCAGCATCAAGGAAAGTAGGTACCGGCAGGTCAATGCATTGACCGGAAGGAAGTGTAAACAGTGGCCCAAACCGCTTCAGATTGAACTTGCCATTTTTTATCATCTGTTTGGGTCACTGGGTCAGGGACGAGACGTACACTTACCACTGAGCCACTTTTGCCCGGTGGTCCCGGCCGGCCTCGTTCTCCAGGCTCCCCCTAGGGGTAGGTATGTGACACAACTGGTCAACATGAGTGATTGTCACAAAATGAGGATAATCCTGCTCTTCGTAGATATTGGCAAGGTGTGTGTGAGGGCTTCTAACGCTTTAGAGCAGAGGTTGAACCACTAGAAGCCTTTGTACTGTGTTCATCTGAGTGCCAGTTGGGGCCACTGTAATGGGGTTTTTTTTGGGGGGGAGACACTGAGTAACTGGGACTGGGAGCTTAATCGGTCTGGGTTGGGGGCCCAATATGATAAGCTGTTGGGGCCCAAAATCTTGACTTGCACCTCTGGTGCAAAACAGGTTAGAAACGTGTTGTCCCGATGGTTGGAGAAAGCCCAGAGACAGCTTTACCCTCTCCCCCATGAGTCCTGGTCTTCCACGCATGCCGACGGCTCCGGGGAAGCCCTGAGGATACAGTGAATATGCACTGAAACACAAACCTACTTTATCCTGCAGAGAAAGACCGCATCACCTTACAGTATATCTGACACCGAGACAGGCAATAAGGAAAGAATACATCAGCCGTAGAAGATCAAACCAGCCCATTCTCAGTAATAATTCAATACATTGCCCAGCTAGGTTTGGGTCAGTCGAGCATTAATGCCAAGACTGCACACAATCAGGGTCAACATTTCCCTGGAACCACATTGCTGGGGGCAGAATGGTTCTGAGAGGAAGATGCACAGAAGCATACAGGGCACATGCAGAATCACAGAAGACCAGTCCAAAGACAGATCCTTAACTCTGGAGGCATGATTCACCCCGGCTGAATAATATCTTCATTGCTTTGCATGCATTCACTATGAGCATATTAAATAAACACCATACTTTCAAATTGAAGATGGTTATGACCTTCAGATGTTCTCCACATTGTTATTGTGGTAGACAGAGATACACCTGGACTCCTGTGAACTCCACCCCAGCCCTCTGGATAAAACCTAATCAGGAATCACTTACATACATGCCTACTGGACCCTGTGGCCCCTCCATGCCTTCCTTTCCCATGAAGCCCTGGGAGGTAAAGGTATGCAAGATGATTGGGCAAGAGAATTATGACATTACTTCCTTTAACAGTACTCAGGGTTGATCAAGCAGACATGAATCTGCGCATACACAAATTCAGATATACATATCCGCAGTAACACAAACTGTACAAAATCATTCTCAGACCGTTCCTCAGACAAAATAAGAAAGGTCTTATTATTAGACTGCAGCATACTTTTCCAGTAAAGATTTCAAGATTCTGCGTCCTGTTGCCCCTTATGCCTCATTATGGTTATAATGGGAGCAAGACTGGTGATCAACTTCATCAAATCCCTTTCACTTCCAGAGGACTTCAACAGGTCCATGTTTAAGGTAAAAACGGACTATGCAACTGACTTGCTGGACTCTAACTCCACCCAAAGCAAGAGGCCTTCTTGGGAGTGTACACAACTCACCCTCTCACCAGGGGGTCCAGGGAAACCTTCTGATCCTGGTCTTCCTGGAGGACCCTGTCATGAAAACATTACATGAATCTCATTTATATTAATGACTTGATGACTAATTTATTATTTGATTATGAACAATTGTTTTCACTTATCTAATATTTAACTGATAATAATAACTACATTAATATTTCTCACACCAGGCAGGTGTTTCAATAGACTCACATACCTTGCAATTTCAGTATAAACAGAGAGATATTTGCCTAAGAATTTTTAAGATAATCCCATTTGCATACACAGAGCAGCTACTGTCTAAATGCACATAAATATGGAGACAGGAAGGAGGGGCAACTTGAGTGCAGCACAAAGGAAGCTTTTCTGAGTCTGACTAAGCTAGGATAGGCTAAGTGACAATGGACACAAAGCCTAACATACGGCTTGCGGAGGAAATCCGCAATACAACACCCATACACCCAGAAACATTGTATGTGTTATTTATTTAGAAGCTACTTTTATCTAAAGCGGTATACATTTTTGAGAAAGGAGGGTCAGACATCCCCTGGGGAAAATGGGGGTCATCAGCCCAAGAGCCCAACAGTCAAATAACTCTCCCGAAACTGGGATTTGAACCACACAACCAAAGTCACAGCACCCTAACCAGCTGAGCCGCACACCGAAAACAGATGCATTTATTTTTATATGACAGTTTAAGAGGGATTAAACGGATGCTGAGGTTAAAAAAAACACAAAAATGCCACAGAATGACAAAACTTTGACACGAGGGCTGGGGTTTGCATCTCGCATTTGGCATTCTCTGTGCCGCGTCATGCCCCCCCACAGCACGTCAGGTCAGCTCACAGCACCCAAACGCTGTAATTAAACACTGCGGCAGACAGGGCATGTGTTTTGCCAGGATTTATGCATTCTTGGGTCATGCTAAGCTTAGTGTTTATTTCCTGATCAGGGACATTTCCAAAGCAGCTGGCCTGGGCAATCACTCCAAGACCTTTTTTATCCAGCTGAATGTGTTGTGAAGCTATTCAGGGGAAGCTTCACCCCTCTGGCCACCTGGGGACACCGTTTTTCTGTAAAGCTCAACGGTCACATCCTCTCAGCCTAAGCGAACTAGGAGAGCCCGTCACCATAGCAACCAGAATGTACAATGCTGCAATACAAGATCTCGATGCATAGAAACGATTTATCAGAAATAGTTGTGGTGTAGAGCAGGCATGACCTCGGACCCCAAGGCGGGTGCTGGCCAAGTTAGTGGGAGACTGGAACACAGCTACTCATGATGGATGACTGCCACCTTGGTGCTGAAGGCGCCGCGCTCAGACCTCAGAGCCATGACAACTCTGTGGGACAGCGCAGGGATACGGGGGACAAAGGGGTGGGCCGGGGGGGGGGTGGCATACCGGGGCGCCGGGAGGGCCATCCAGTCCAGCGTCGCCACCGGACCCGTGACAA
>JAODKN010000114.1:6675339-6687316 GCA_026774425.1 Petrocephalus zakoni
ATACATTTACAATATTTGTGTCAAATCTGTCATGCCCTTATAACTGAACTCATGACAGAAGCATTTTCATAACATTAGCCATGATTTAGAGTACTAAAAACACTTGTCGGAACAATGTATTTTTATGAAAATCATCTCAGTGATAAACACTGTGGCATGAGACATTGTCTGTCCCCCTTCAGCTCACGCTCATGGTGTACAGTTTCACATCATACCTCGTCCTCTCCTGCTTTATAAGGGAAGGTGCCCTTTTCTGGGCTGATTAATGGCCGGGCTCGATAAGCTACCGCAGGTTTCCCGTCGCCTGGCCAGCCCACAGCCCCAACCGCTGCATTCTTTTATTTTTAACTTACGGTGTTGCCTTTGGGGCCAGGAGCACCACTTGTTCCAGGTGTACCCTGGAGAAACAGAGCATAGGCAGGGTAATTGTCTGGTCATCCACTGCAGATATTCATTAGCAACATTAATGTTAAATAATACCGCCAAAGTCTAAGATCATTCAGGCTGCTGCTTCGATCAACAGATATGAAATGGATCCAGCCATATAGTATTTTTTATTTTAAATGCTTTGAATTGATATGTTGAGGTTTTATCTGCAAGGGGCCATATACCATATGGGCACACATTTGTTTTGCTTCAACACTCTTCGGATCCTGCTGAGTGACACTAGGGCACAACTGCAGATGTTTCTAAACCGTGAAGCCCTCCTATTTCGTGTGTCAAGCCCCCTGACATACCCTCAGTTGAAACAGGCGGGTCTGTGACCAGCGCCTCCATGGCTGCAGGACCGGATGACTGCTTGTCTATGCTGGACTGTCTATCTCCACTTACCCATTCCCCTCCCCCTGTTGCAAGTCCTGTATTGACTGTGTGCTTATGTTGCTGAGGTGTTTTTTTTCTGTTCCCACAGTGTACTCCCTACTAGAGTACAGTCTGGGTGCTGTTTTTTTTTTATTCGCCTCCTCTCTCCTCACATCTATAATTGTAACACTGCTCTACGTCTCAAATTGCCCCTCGGGGACAAATAAAGTTTTTTTTGATTGATTGATTGATTGAAGTAAAATTTTTCTATGTTCTTGAAAAAAAAAATTCTAAAACCATTTATCATATTTTCCCCCCGCCTCACAAGCCTTATAGTGAGGGACCCCCCTCCTCCCGTTGGGGACATAGGCATCCCATATTTCTCCAGGTGGCTGAGCCCCCCCTCCCTCCCCCAAGCGTCACATCCTACCATGGGCGGAGCATGTCATGCTGCCCCAGACTTGGCCTGGCATACTGATCTTACGTCACATGACCCCCAAGGCCATCTGGTGAAAGTTCCCCCTTTGCACTTCCCCCCATCCCACTCAGAACCCCCAGTGCAAGAGAACTCCTCATGTGCGCGACTGCCAGGACTTCCACCTTGACAGAAGGTTAAGAGAACTGCGTGGAAGTACCTGAGGACCTCGAGGCCCTCGAGGCCCACTTGGTCCTTCCAGCCCTGGTGGACCCTGGTGGAAGCAAAGAAAGGTTATTTACTACAATTGCCCAGATGGTGGCACCAATGACAATCGAGCCATGAAGTCATTGGATGTTGACTACAAACCTGGGGGCCTCTGGGCCCTACAGCTCCGGGTGGGCCAAGGTCTCCCTGTGAAGACAAGAGAGCAGAACATGGAACAAGGTCTGATTGGCTCTCCTGCCCAAACCAGGCACATCGCTGCCAATATTAAGTTATGGCAGGTTCCCCATCCCCCCACCCCACCATCAAAACAGCTGGAGGCGAAGAAACTTCCAGAAAACTCTCACCTGTGAGCCGTTCACCCCCTGAGCTCCTACGGCACCTGTCAGACCTTGGGGCCCCTGTATAAACACACATGAAACTAATATTCCACAGAATACATTATTATGCCATTAGGGACGTCATAAATCAGCAGGTAAAGAGTGGAGAAAGACAATGATAGAGGAGCATCCACTGCTCTGAAACTCACTACTGCCCCTGGTGGTCCGGGAACACCGTCAGGCCCGTACTCGCCCTGGAACAGAAAATCCCGCTGACCTGGATAAGAGTTGCAAGGTCGTGGGCACCATTCTAAAGCTCGCCCAACCCTGGCTGGGGAGAGCCTTTTCCATTTCCGTGACTCACCTGGGGCCCCGGAGCCCCCTCCACTCCTGGAGCTCCTCTCAATCCCTGTGGCCCCTGAAGGTCAAATGAGAAGAAGCATTAATCTGACCATTAAAGACAAGACTCCTTTCTGATGTTTAATGAAACTGCTCCTTAATTCTGCTTTTTACACCAGTGGCTGGACAGTTAGTCAATGTTCGGTGTTCACTGCAATGGTGGGATAACCCTGAAAAGCCCTGATTTGACACGGCTATAACTTTAGTAGCTGCCATTTCATGAATCCTAGTCCTAGTCCTAATATTTCGATGTGCATGCAATTGGTGGTAGACTTTCATAAGTAAGGGTACCATAACTGTTATTAAACTAAAAGGTAGCAAGCTAGTAGGTAGGCGAAAGCTCTCCAACTAAACACAATGTGGATCACAAGTCAGATTTGTTTTTAGTTACAGATTAGAAGGAGTCAGCAGAATATACTTAACATCCCTTTTCTTGAGCTACACATGAACATCAAAACATCAGCCACAGTAATTGTGTGATTTAACGAAATATGGTGCTTTTTACTTTGTGCACTTAGCAGAATAAAGAAGTTTTCACTGGTTTGCTAGTCTTATAAATAAAGAGATGATTCTAGTGTCCATGGGGATCTGATCCACTCATTTTAAGAACACCGTACTTTTAAAAAGCCAGAGCTGACAGCTGCATGTCGTACTAGCACAAATGCCACCAGGAGGCAATGTTGCCCCTGATGGACTTACCGCTCGTCCCACGGGACCCTTGAAGCCTGGATCCCCTTTGGATCCCTGGAATAGTAGCACAAAGACATATGTGAGACAAAAGTATTGCCTGTTGACTAATGTTCTTGGACCGAGGAGGTTAGGGTATGAATTTTAACATTGGCTCCCTTCATTTGTGGAACCACAGACCTTCTGAATCCCTCAGCATATCACAGATGAAATAGAAGATGGAATCTTGCATTAGCTTTCTAAGAGAGATCACTGGTATGACTTTTCATACAAAGACTCATTCAGAACTATTGTTCTCAAGCCAGATTTGAATTGGGAGGCGTACCAAAGTACTTAGGTACTGGGCTGAGGTAATTATTACATTAATTGAACCAATTTAGCAGTTGCACAAAGTTGAAGATGAGTGGAGAGAAGAAAACCCAAACAGCCAGTAACCCACAAGAACGGGTTGAAAGCCACTGACCTCTAACCTTGAAAAAAGCTATTTCAGGAATTGGAAGACCTCAGTTTCTTTTGTATGTAGCCCACCACTAGGGGGCGACATAGTGCATATATGCACACAGAAAATATCAATGAAGAAATGGATCAAGCTACACTGGACATTCAGTGTGAGTGTTATGGATAAGTACCTTCTCTCCTGGCTCTCCTTGGTCTCCATGAGGTCCTGCATGTCCAACTGGACCCTACAAAAAAAAATCTCTCCAGAATCTTGCAAGACCATCTCAAACAATTACAGGTGCAAAAGTCATAATTTAAAATGCCAGCTTTTCCCACATGCATCATGATTTATTTGTCAGTGTATGCCACGTCTGTCAGTACGAATCAGTTTAGATTATTTCAATATATTTTCAGCATTGAGAAATACCAGGCAACCTGTTTGCTTCAGGCTAATTTAGTAAAGGCTCCCTCCTCTCCAGTGCAGCAGTGAAAAGATTCAATAGTAGAACAAGGGCCTAAAGGGTTAATATCGGACTCTTCCATTAAACCCCTTTGACAGCACACTCGGCATATAGTAGTTATTAACCTTGTTGTTCTACTTGATTTTTTTACGTGAAAACACACCACAAGCCCCTCAGGCTAGAAAAATAATTTCATATTTGAATAATAAAAAAAATTATTCCAACCATATACTACGAAACAAGGGTGCAGACAAGGCTTTAACAATTTGTGAAGAAACACTGCCCCCTAGCAGCTATCCAAGGTACTACACGTAGCAAAAGGTGACTGCACTTTCCCCAGTCCTTGGATGGGTTCACACAGGACAGGCTGGCTCTGCTCCTCTTACCTCGTCCCCTTTCTCCCCCTTGGGGGCTGCTTCTCCTTTATAACCCTGAGGGCCCTGGTGAACAGGCAGAAAACACGTTAGGAATCTTCACAACCGCTACAGGTTTGCTACAGGTCACCAAGCACTTTGCTAATCATTAAATACACTCTCAGAAAAAGGTCCCAGTTTGTATCTTTGCTTGTCACTGGGGCTGTACTGTCAAGGGTCTGCCAATTGTACCCTTAGCTGTAGGTAATTGCACCTTTTAAGGTACAGAAATGCATCCCCAAGGTACAAACAACATTAATGTACCCCCAAACAGTTCTTCACAGTCCATTTCTGTATCTTAAAAGGTACAAGTACCTATAGCAAAGGGCATAATTGGCCGACCATTGAGGATACAGCTCCAGTGACAAGCAAAGGTACAAATTGGTACCCTTTTTACTGAGAGTGTAATAATAATGATAAATAATCACTAACCACTTACTGTGATGCTATATTACCATGGTCAGGTTGAGAGGAACATAAAAAGAACAGCTGCGACCTTTGACCTCACCTGAGGCCCTGGTGTCCCCGGGGGTCCTGGCTGCCCATCCAGCCCATGTGTCCCAGGTTTCCCGCTGTGCCCCTTTTGACCGGCTTTGCCCTTTGGACCTGACTCACCCTGAGGAGAGCACAGTCACAAGATTAGGGAGAGACACAAAATCTCATAAATCCCTGTATTTGATGACATCTAACGTGTGTTTCTTGTTGGATTCCTGCTTAGTTTAGAAGTTTAGAAATTCTGCCCATTCAGAATCGGACTGCTCGACAAAGGCAGCGCCAGGCAGCTTCTGCGAAACAAGCTGGGCGGCACCCACGGGACATGATGTAATCGGGAACATCTCTGCTGCCACCAGTGGATACAAGACGAGCCGCCACCACATCCTCACATAATCAGGAGCAGCTTTTAGTGTAAAGCAGAGCAAGCTGCGGAACGCCGCTTTCAGCCAAACGGCGCCGTGTGTCTCAATGAGAACTGAGTTGCGACGGAAGACAACAGGAAACTCCCTGGTCTGTCCGACTGGCCAAAGCACCTGAAAGAGAACCTGACACCGTTGCCTGGATGTGGCCTTGGGTAACACCGTAAACTTTTCATACACTAGGTGACATCCCAGCATCAAACCTGTCCTCACTGTGAGTGGGCAGGCTGTACCCCCAACAGTGATGGTGACTGACAATTCAGGATAATCTCACCCCCTCCCACGGCTTTTAAAGAATGATTTATCCTTTATTTGGAAGAACTAGATCTGTGACTAAACAGACTACAGGCTACAGACTACACATGCTTTTGGAGGAAGAATGTAACAGGAATCTTTATTGGCGATTTATCCAATCAGTGTTGCATCCATGTTTCTTTTTAGTGGCTCGTATGCGTGTAACGAGACAGCAGACTGTGTTTCCATTTACGCTTTGACGGTGACTCCCAATTAACTCCTTAACAGAAATAACAACAAAACTCATAAACAGATGATTACTTGATACTTTTAGTTTTTAAAAAGGGGCTGGGGTTGCCATCTTCATGGGAATGTATTCTCAAAAACTCACCTTAAAAATGTGCACAATCTATATACACTGCTGAGCAGGCTCACCGCTGCATTCCACTGCTATCTGGGCACTTCATAGTCCCGGGGGGGGAGGCCAGCCATCACCCTGTGAGCCGGTTTCTGCACTGCTAAATCACCCGGCCTTTGATGTAGAGCTACTCCGGGAAAGTGCTAAATCCCACCACCCCCTGCTCCACAAGGATCTTTCAGCCGTGAAAGCTAACTAACTCACGGCGGTAAGGTGGACTCTGTTTACACAGCGTGTGGGGGTGGACATACTATGCACCTTCATATTTTATACATGGGTTGAACAAAAAAGGATTTATTTCATTACACTAACCCCGGTGGGATAAATCCGACCTCTGCCTTGACCGGAAAGAAAATCCCTGGGTGGCCGTGTCTCATTAATCAGAACAAGCTGTATTTTTTTGCCATTCTTTATATATTAGCGACAGAAGAATGGCGGCTGCCGCCTAATCTGCATGCTACTGGCAGAGTAATCCGCTGAGTGACATGGGGGAGTAAGTGGGATCGCGTATCTGCTGTCGACAGGGACAAGCTACGGGGTGAGGTCCAAAACAGAGCACCGCCAATAGGCAGCTCGCTGAAAGAAGATTAAGTATGTTAACCCCAGCGGAGCCACTAAACTCCCATTAAGACCTTATCACTGACAAGGCCATGATGTAATCCCCCCGCTAGAACACTAAATAGTGTGTAACCTCATCTGCCAATAAAAAGATGCCAGGCATCACAGAGGTGATGGGGCGGGAGGTGTGGAAATACAGGGGGGGTCAAAGTAAGTATGTAAGTATGTGAAGTAAGTATGCAAAGTAAGTATGTAAGTATGTAAAGTAAGTATGTAAAGTAAGTATGTAAGTATGTGAAGTATCCCAGAACAGCAGCATGTGCACTTCCAGAAAGACACAGGTACTGATAACCACCATTGAGAAGCAGTTACTGACAGGCAGCCTGCTATAATCGGGCAGCGTATGGCTCCAGAGACATGGTCCCTAATTGTTTGTTGCTTTGGACTAATAAATAAAATGTCAATATACACTGCAGATAACTTTCACCTAGTTTCTGGCAATACGCCTCTAGTGCTGTTGTATCACCGTCTCCCCATAAACCTTCAGGAAGCTCCATCAACAATGAGGCTGTCTAGCCTTGCCTGGATCCTCATCCATCCCAAGGGCATTCTGCTAGGTTGGTTTTGGAGTTTTTGCTCTACCGTCCATAAGGCTAGGATACTTGCGTACTTCAAAGGCACCCCTGTCCTGAGTAGAGTTACCATGTCTCCTTGGTGTCCAGGAACCCCTTGAAGCCCTGGGTCCCCAGGTAGTCCCTGTGTATAGACAATGATGGTAGTCAAGGCGATGGCTTACATTTAATGGATGTAAGACACTACTTTATTGTGATGGCTGGATCATTAGGTAACAATGACATGATGTAGATCAAGTAAGCAACCACTGCAGTGCAGTGAAGATTCATTATGTGCTCCCTGTGTGTATCTCACCGGCAGGCCAGGTCTTCCCATCTCCCCTGCTGGTCCAGGAGGGCCCTGCTCCCTCTACAAGCTCATAAAGAGGACACCTTCATCAGAGGCTGCCGGAGATCATTCCCTTTCCACCCACATCCAATCAGAATCGGCCACACCCACTCTCTGTCACAATAATCGCTTATTAATCATGCCTACTTCCAGGCAAAGGCAGCCTTGGAGAGGATGCATACTTACAGGCCAGCCGGCTTGGAGTAGCTGCAAGAAGGAGCTTTGCTGGGGGAAGAGGAGGACACAAGGCACGAGTTAAAATAGGACTGGAGCAAAGACGGATGCCAATTCCAAAAGCAGCGCTCACATCAAGGGAACGATTCTGCTTTATATCCTTGGCATTTATGAGGTCATTACTCTAGCAGCTTCCCTGGATCACCCAGGCGTGGTGTCCTGTCAGGTAGAGAGATCAGCCACCCAGCTGTTTATCGGTCTCGTCTCTTCGGGCCAGATGCCGACACCATGGATTATTAAACACGTTTGCTGGGCCTGAGCTGACAGTATTGCTCAGC
The DNA here is from genome assembly GCA_026774425.1 of Petrocephalus zakoni. Classification (NCBI taxonomy): domain Eukaryota; kingdom Metazoa; phylum Chordata; class Actinopteri; order Osteoglossiformes; family Mormyridae; genus Petrocephalus; species Petrocephalus zakoni. The sequence continues at coordinate 6,683,095 of JAODKN010000114.1, forward strand.
GTTGTGCTGCTATGACATCATACAGCACTGATCTTTAGGCTCCATATGTGAAATTCACCAGCATGTGAAAAGAGCGCAACCAGGACGGGAAAACTATACTGTGGCTGCTGACTTTACATCTGCTCTGGTGACTGGTTCAGTGCTCCAGGACTAGATCTGTAGCTTTCCTGAGCGGGGACATTAAGGACACATTCTGTACTACCAGAAACAGGCATCTTTTTCAACAAGTTAGTCCAGTGCTCAGCTGTGGTGGTGAAACAGGAGCGTTTATGTTCAAGGCTTGTGCCAGTGCTTGTGCCAAGGCTTGTACCAGTGCAGCTTTTATGGATACAGTGTTAAACTAAACACAGCACTAAGGAGGAAATCTGCACAATTATTTGGAGACGAAAATTAAGTCCCCGGTGGAGTAATTTGTGTCCAATGATTTCAGTTTTCTGTCTATTAAACTTGATTATGCATCACTGTCTATTAACAGTTTCCTTTGTATTTAATTATGCAATACAGCATGAATAAAAAAATAATAATAGTTTTAATGTTGTCCTATGTACATTGTTTCCATTGTCACCATAAAAATATCTATAGTGAATTACATTCAGATAGACAAATCAATATGCATGCCATGCGATACATGCTAAAGCAGTATCCATAAATCTATTTTTTAACAGAACTGTTTGTAAACATGTTTCACACATGGCGGTTTTTATTATAAAAAGTCCTTAACTGGCATTGATGTTTTTAAATGAGATGAGTAGCCAGTCATTAGATGCTGAGTGGTAAAATACATAATGTTAGCAGGAAGAAAATGCTTTTAAAACATCATTGTGAGCAGTGGCTTTTAAGTCTTTGGTCTTAGCAAAGACCTTTAAGTCACTGATGGAGGAGGTTTGCAGTCAGGTGAGGTCCCCCATTGTGATCGCCAACTTAGCAAACCGCAAACCGAATTTAATTTCAGCCAGGTTAACCAAAATTTACCACCTCTGAGTCCAGCACCTGCCCTCGCAGGGAGCTTTGGAGAGATCAAAAACATGGGAAATGTTCTCAAGACCCAGGGGTTGGGAGGCTGCAGAGCTTAAGGATCTGTGCTCAGCTTATAAGCCTAATTACTGTAATTACTGCAAGGAACTCACCCATGTGTATAAAACGGGTACCGTTACTAGCTTAGGTTAAGAGAGTTTCCTCAGTACAATTAAGTTGCAGGTACAAGCACTGTTCACATGTGCAGTCAGGTCCAGCATCTCATAGCCACGGTTCTGCACTGTCTCAATGTGCCGGGAGGCCTTTGCTTACCGAAAAGTTTCTGAGATTTAAGACAAAGTGGGCGAGGGGGTTAATTCAGAAATCTGTAACCACTACAGCGAGCGAGAGAGACGGCTCATCTGCATTATCGGGGGGGGGGGCTGCTGAGTGTTTACTACCGTCATTCGACCACGACCGACTGTAATCACCCAATCACCCACGCCGTTAAGCAGGCCCCAGCCGGAGAAACAGGCCAAGGGCCTCCCAAGGAGCGGCGCTGCATGGCATTAGTGCAAGAAAACGTCACAGGTTTTTTGGAACGCTTTGTTCTGGGGGCCAACGCAAAAACAAATCAACAAAAACATCACTGGGAGACGAAGAGCGGTTACGATTAAAGTTAAAATATCCAGAGAGGCATGACTGTGGACACTCCCTTCTGTGATGGGGGGGGGGGGTCTGAGCCCAATCTCCATCATGCCTTCTGGCACTGGACCCCCACTCCGTCAGTCTCTGCAGTGCTGGGCCAGGCAGGCTGTCCTCTATTCATCACTGTGAGTAACCTTGACCCTCTACAGACAAAGGCACAAACCGAGGACGCGGGTCCTAGTGGGCACCGGGGCAGCCCTGATGTTGCCTGCAGAAGAATGCTTATCCTTTACAAAATGCCGGTTGACTGGAGTAGATGAGAGTGCCACAGCCTGGTGGGACACTTGGGTACCACGCCACACCGTCACTCGCCATCTTCGTCCAATAAGAATCGAAGCAAAATTGTGCAGCATGGTCCAGAATGTTCAATGGCCCATGGTGGACAAATGCTTTGCGCTTCACCGTGAAAATGCGAAATATAAGGTAGAGTAAGGTAGTGTAAAAAGCAGTTTTATATGAAAGTGGTGTTAGAAAAATGTTTTTTTTAACTTTTATTGTTCGAGAAAAATTTAAATAATGCAAACCTACTTGTTAATTCTTCAACCATCCTGGGGCAATTCTAATATATTTTTAAGGCGGAGAGCATATAAGGGGCCATAAATCACTGTGAGGGGCCAACATTATCATTAGCCAATGATATGTTTTGATTTGGTACGTGGCAATGGAAGGGGCCAATCATCTTTCAGCTGGGGTCCATGCCGCAGTGGCCCCGCCCCTGTATATACTGTTTGGGTCAGATACCAGCCTCCTGCCCCGTGTGTGTGCAGTTCGCATGTTTTCCCTTCTTTGCCCGCTCCGTGGCCCGGTCACACAAAACCGCGGCCTTGTCTCTCACTTTTATGGCTTCCTCCCTCAGACCAAAAGCATACAATTATGTGAATTAATGTCTCTAAATTGGCCATAGTGTTTGAGTGACTGGCATCCTGCGGTGTCCCCTGACCAGTGCTTTGTGGGATATGCTCCAGGCTTGTTGCGACCCTGCACTGGGTGAGCGGTTTTGGAAGATCATAGAATAAACCTCCAGAATAAAAACAGTCAACCGATCCCGTCAACAACTGTTTACGCAACAAGCATTGACTAGACTCAGCTGAATTGGCATTGGTATATTACGGTTACTATGCTTAAATCAGTAGACACCCAATGAACGATAAGCAGAACAGCATTCAGCATTCCTTGAGAATGGTGACCGACTATGTCAGACAAGCCTGGGGTTGGCGTATAAATCAGTGAGTGCCGGATGGTTGGGCCACCAGACAACCAAGCTGGGCTCAACCCCAATTTTGGAGCCATCTTCTGGGTGCAGTGTCATTTGGGAAGGCTCCAGACAAGTTAGTCCTTGGCAATAAGCACTGGATAGCTGGTTTTGTTTGGCTGCTCACACTCTCAGTTCTCAAGGTCCAGATTGGTCACTAATGTTCTCATGGTCCTCTTTGGTCTCGTGCGATTTTAGACACGTGGCCGTAATGGTGGCTTGGCTCGAGCACAAAGGTAAGCTCCCGCTGCGATCACACACCATCCCGGGCGTGCTCGCTTGGTGAGGCCACGCGCAAACTCACCCTGAAGGCAGCCCAGTCTTCCACCCCATAGGTATTGAGGTAGAGGTGCGGCAGTCCTGCAGGGCCGGGAAGCCCTGGCTCGCCCTTGCGACCCTCGTGCCCCTCTGGGCCCCGGGCCCCCTGTAAATGAGAGGGTTGGAAGAACGTCACTGTCACAGGTGGTTTCTGCCACTTGCCCTGGCAGGTCATTGCCAGTGGTGACAGCAATCCTCTACAGGAAGCCACCTGTACAGATTGACACATGGAGGTCTGGCCTCCGCCCCCCACGCTATGAGGAACACTCATAGATGGCTCATATCCTCTCCCTGTCATCTCTCCGCATCAAAGTCTGTGGTTGGCTGAGAGCCTGCAGGACAGTGTGTGAATAGCTCTCTCTTACAGATGTGTGAAGGTGCCGGAGAAGGCCCGAGGCATGCAGGGCGACAGAGCACAGCTGGCTGGCAGCACAAACATGGCGTGACCAATTAGCTGTGTTGAGAATGGCTTAGAAATGTACACGACCCCCCCAGTTATTAGATTACATATTTCCGCTTCATCTGCCTGAAGCATCTGAATTTTATGTCCAGCCATGATCTTGAGAATAAGAATAGAGGCAAGTCAACATAGGGTATTAAAGACCACTACAAATCCCCAAAACTACAAATCACGGCCAATTGTGTCCTCATTTGTACTACCCTGCCCATTTGAGGAATAAACCAGAGTAAAACATGTCTCACCTTGTCACCTTTGAACCCCCAAAATCCTCTTTCTCCAGGACAGCCCTGTGGAAAAATGGGAAGACAGGCCTCAAAAAGAGAGGGAGGAGAGTGATGGCAAGACGGGGTGGCGTGGCGAGCTGGTGAGGCCAGCCGAAAGCCTGCGGCCGAAAGCCTGCGGCCGAAAGCCTGCGCCAATGAGCCTGCGGCCGAAAGCCTGCTGCCGAAAGCCTGCAGCCAATGAGCCGGGCTCCTTAAAATTGCCTGCAGATTGAATGAAGGCAGGCTTGTCCATGTGGACACCTGCTA
>JAODKN010000114.1:6704515-6715101 GCA_026774425.1 Petrocephalus zakoni
TCCTCCAGGGGCCGGCAGAGGAAGCCCTAACCCTAACCAGACCCAAAGGGGGAGCCCATCCTCCAGGGGCCGCAGAGGAAGTCATACTAGCAAAGTCCCAATTTATATGCTCCATTGAGTTAGTTCTAAGTGAACAAAAATACAACAGCAGGATTCCTCCTGGGATTAAAGCCAGTGACCTTTCAGAATGAATACACATGCCCTGTGTATTCTGTGGTTTTCTGTGGTTTTCATGAGCTCTTCCTCAAACAGCAACACAAATACCCACTTGGGGACCACAGAGTTTGCCCCTGTATTAATTTGGGGATGTATGACCCTACCCACAGGAGACTCCTGCGAGAGAAGCTTCCAAGGCCAAAGTGAACATTTAATGGTGACATCCTAATGGGTGCCACCTTCCCACAAGACGCGTCTTAGTTGAGGCCAAGGACACCTTTAACCGAAGCACCAAAAGTATACTTGCCTTTGTGTTTCCCCTTTGCTACTTCAGAGCCCTTGTCAATGCCGGCCATGCATACCCAACAGTCAATGCTTCTACCCATACACCCACCGTAAAGCACTGCTTGAAGGCAGTTGTGTTTAGAAACAATCAAACAAAGTAATGGAAACATGTCATTGACAAAAAGCAGCAAAACCTAGCATGAAGTTTGAAAACATGTGAGGGGGATTTGTAATTTCCAGGGTGACCATATGGTTCTATATAAGGTAAAACTAATTATACCATGTAACCCTGAGTCACCGTTTAACTGAGGGACTAATAAAACTGATGATGAGGTCCACACACACAGCGGCAGTGATCTCTGGCCGATTCCCAGCAGTGCTGTGATCCGACGTTTCCTGGAGCCAGATGTGACCCCCTCATTTGGGCAACTGGATGGAAGCTATTCATAAACCCAGGTGGTTCATTAACTGCCATTTTCTCTGCTTCGATGGAAAGGCAGACTGAGGAAGTCCTGCACGGGTCCTGGAAGGACTGGGAATGTGTCCAGGGAGATGCGCCATGTGAGGGCCAGGACCGGTCAGGCCCGTTAACGAGAGTAATGTGCCAGTAAACGGCAGCTGTGTTGTTACAGGCAGGAGCCCCTACACCTCCACTTACCACATAAAAACCCGGGCGGTATCTCCCTCCCTACCTCCTGGTCAAAGCCTTGATGGTTCTGTGGGATTACCTTTGTAGCCACCTTCAAGAACTGACCAGACAGAAACGGCTGGCATTCCTTAGCCATTACGCAACTCACCCGGGGCCTGAAATCGCACTGGCTGGGCAGTGTGATCGAGGGTAAGACCCGGCATGCTAAAAACTGGTCAAGATCCATTAAGATCAGGGACCACCCTTCTGTAGAGAATAGCAACAGTACCTTCATACAATTGCTTTTTTGAATATAATACAATAACCTAACCCCAGCTATGGAAAACTAGCTGATTTATAAGTGCCTGGGGGGCTTAAGGATAAACTATGGAAAAGCCCCCTTCCACCAGTCCACAGTAAGGTTTAAGCAGTCCACCAGCTGACTTGGACAGGTTTTAATATAAGCAGGTGACCAAGGGCTTGCCAGAAACCTTAGCTAAATGCTGCAGTAACTCTAAGTGCTTCTTCAATGCAGGAGAGCAATGTTCTTTCTTCATAAGTGATTAAAAGTGAACTGTAAACTGACTAAGTGTTGCAAACCTTATAGGGGGCAGCAGGTCCATTGTCACATGGGGGCATTTAGAACATAGCCGAAGAGAGAGTCACAAACCTCACTCTCTGCCCATTGTTCTGTGGAGGAACCAGAGAGAGGCGTCTCGACCTGTGATGTGAACACCAAGGGATTTTGGAAGACCTCCATCCCTGGGTGAGCTACACGTGAAATATACCCTCATCCCCAAGGTGCAGAGAAGTTCTGGTTCCCAACAGCTCAATTAGAATATAGAGTATACAGAACCTTCCTCCACTGGCTAACAGTCTAAGAGGCCACTGAGCTAACAGTTTGCGTCATGCTAAAATATAACAACATGGAAGCCTTACAAGGTCACAGGTGGAAAGTTCAGGTTCCAAAATTACGAATCCAGACCAAAAATTTGTTCAAACAGTAACACTCTACTTGAGGGAACACAAATACTTAGCAGTAACTCATCTACTACAGAAGTACAAATCATGAACAAATATATTCACTGCATAAGATGAAAGAAGTGTCATGATTCATTAATGATGAACAAACATGAGATCAGCATTTCACTTGTGTTATTCATTACTAGTTCCTTAGTAGTTCCTTCAGTAGTTCACTAAGATTTACAGAATTAAGATATAGTGACATACTAACTGCTTGGGATAACTGATGCGTCACAATTCATTAACAATGAACAAAACATGAGATCAGTATTGTACATGTGTTATTCATTATTTGTTCCTACAGTGCAGAAGGCCCCTACTCACCATCAGACGAGCTTTCTCATCTGGGACAAGCTCTGGGTTTTTCAGCAAGTCCTCCAGGTCGTTTGAGGAGAGCATCAGTTCCTAGGGGAGGACACAGAACCAATGAAATGACCGGCAGTACTTGGGTGCTTTCGTGCTGGGGGCGAGCGGAAGGCTCTGGGTAAACGTACCCGGGCGCTATGAGACGTCTTCGGAGAGCGAGGCGGTTTGTGGGCCGTGGCCCTGCAGGGGGGCAGACGGAGTGCACAATGGCCTGCCGCAGCATCCGGGTCACCCATCAGGAACATCATCTGCTTCAGGTCACCCTATGTGGGGGGTAGGGGAGGGGGGGCAGTCTGTGAGGCCTTAATTAAGTCTGTGAGGCCAAATTAATGTTGCGTATGTGATATTCAGTAGGTACTGAAAGATACCAACACACGTCTAGTCCAGGAGCTTTCTGGTTAGATAACATAAAGCCATTACTTAACCTGGTGCTTCGTAACTCTCGGATTCTGATTGGCTGATGGCAAAAATACAACAGAGAAGCTTCCAGGAAGATAGCAGATGAATGCTGATGCTACCATGTCCTTATTCCATGACCCCTAAACAGGACACTGCTGTCCCGCACCCTGCTTTGTCACTCGGTCCAACTGTCGTGCCAAAACAGTCGCATCACGGTATTGCAATGATTGAGTTATTAGATGGCATCCCATGAAGCTTCAGTCCATAGAGATCTGTGTGTGTTATGCAAGGGGGAGGGGGTGGGGGGGACTCACCAGGAACGGGGTCTCAAAGCCCTCAATGATGCCCCCCACCATTAGCAGCCCATCGGTGGTAATGTCCAGGCCGTGGTACGTCCAGTTGACGCTCTCCACCAGTGTGCAGTCCACATACAGGGCCAGCCGCTGCATGGACACACTCAACGCCACCCGGTGCCACTGACCATCAGATAGAACCCCCACCGGAAACCTAAGAGGGGCAGATCAAGATTGCATAAGGACGTGTGTTTCAACACACATTGGTATGTGAAATGCCTGGGAGTCCAGCCGGGAAAAATATGCATAATGAACAACAATATGTGCAAATAAAAAAAATTTAAAGGACATGGATAGGAATAATATGCAGTAAAGTGCAGGCGTATTAAGACAAGTGCCAGCAGAGTGTGGCTTTAGTGCTGTCCATGGGAGGCAGGCCATTGGGAGGTGGGGCCACTGGGAGGCAGGTCCATTGGGGGCGGGGCCACTGGGAGGCAGGTCCATTGGGGGCGGGGCCACTCACTCATAGTGCCTCTGTTGCGTGGTGACAAAGGTGATGGTGTGAGGGCCAAGGCGCAGCTGCAGCAGCACGTGGCCCTGGGGGTTCAAAAGGGTCAGCAGGCTGCGTTCCTCTGCCTGGGGGCTGCGCAGCTGCAGCAACAGGGCGAAGTCATCCGCAAACCTGCGCAGGTGCAAGGAGAGGGTCACGATGAGCCGTGAGAAAACACATGGACATATATGATCAGGCCGTCATGCTGACACGGGCTATGGTGGCCCCGCCTCCCAGTGGCCCCGCCTCCCACGGATGTGTACCTGTCTCCAAAGACCTGCCGCAGGGGCAGGTGCAGGGTGGCGTATTGGCCAACATGCAGAATGGAGCATCCTGGACCTGTCTTGGACATGGACACATTTCGGCTGTCCTCCACCAGTCCAGCCAGGTGCTCTAGCAGGTCCACCGTTTCTGCAAAGGCGGGAAAGTGTCAAGAAATGCAGGCTGCCACTTCCTGCCACATTGATGAAGCTCAGTCTCCGGACTAAGAGACCTGAAGGATACCAGCTGCAAACCAGTGAAATATATATGGTCCTGAAAACAACTTAAGAAGAGAAACACGTGCCGCAAAGGAGTTCTCGGGACTGGGACACTCCCTGCCTCTGGGCTGGTATCTGCCTGTTCTTGTATTCAACCCGCTAAGCAGTTTCACCTCCGGGCATGTAATCCTTGGTCACCTCTCTAAATCACAGACCGGACAGGAGCTTAAAACTTGCAAATCCTCATCAGCCAGAATCAGATTGTGACTTCATAGATCTCTGTTACAAGGGGGAAAAAAGGAAAAGTTTTCACTTTCTGTCCAAAAGAGCATTTTCCAGACAATGGTTTCGTGTAACGTAGTACTTGCCGAGAAAGAGAAGGAGGATAAGAAGCCGTTCCTTGGCATTGTGGCACAACTGGAACGGGAAATGTAAGCAGTAGGGAGGGAGTAACGACAGTCGCAATTTGCTGAGGAGTGCAGGCTGAGTACACCGGTCCACACACGGCAGAAAAAAACTAACAGCGTGCACCTTGTGATGAACCTTTGCCAGTTTTCAATTCCCATAAGCAGGTCCAGGTAGATCCAAGCACTCTGTGGGATCGTTTGTGTCTGATCAGGTGGCATGATGAGGTCAGATGCAGTGCACGCTTGTACAAAGGCCGTGTGGGCCTGGAGACCGGCCAGGCCCTCATTTGGGATGTTCTATTAGATGCATCGGGCTGCTTGTTTGCGCAACCCGGGTTTAACATCCATGGGGCTCTCATTTTGTTTCATGTAAGAAGTTTAAATCGAACAGCAAGACCACCTGGGTGGTAGGGGCCAATGGACTGAATCAGAGTGGGAAGGGGTAGGCTAAAGAGTGCTGGGAGGGGCAGGTATGTTTTCCCAGGTTTTAAACTGGAGAAGGCAAGGTGATACTTTGTCATGGGTCCCAGAATTCCTTGCTACATCCCTGAACATGACGTTCCAGCTATTGAGGAGAAAAGGCACCACCCTGGGAGAAAGACCCGGTTTTAATGGCTTTGGCACGACCACGGACCAGCTGCGGGGTGAAAGCCCCATAGCACGATCACTCTGGGCGTGTGCGAGTCGGGGTTTGCCTCTGGTTCGGACCAAAGCGGTAACCACTGATCCCAAAGGCAGGCTGGGGAGATCTCCTGGAACACATGCAGTGTGACTGAGCCAGAGGAGCCCCCTCACCCCCCCAACCCTGCTGGAGTGGTGCTTCCTAATTCACTCCCCATGCCTTTGGCAATTTAGCTCTCAAAAGCCCTTAAAATCGACACAAATGCAATTAACACAGATTCGAAAAATAGCTGAGCTGGCGAAATAGGTGAGGAGGGAATCCAGTATTTTCCTTTGCAAACACACTCCGGAGTGTACGTAAAATTTTACTGGTTGCGAGAATACCCAAACAGACATTAAACAATGAAACACAACAGTCCAGGCTTTTAATATAAATCTCTAATAAAAAATACAATGTAGCCGGTTAGTTGGAAGCCAGGTTAAAAGCTGTAGCGTTTTCACATGTAAAAACGATTAAAGTGATTGCAAAATGCGGCACAACCCACTAGGCTAAAAAATTATCCCACAATGCACCATTCCAAACAAAGTCCTTGGTCAAGTTCAGGGGAATATATGGGTAATATTATATCATGATAAAATACTTTAGCCATTAGACACATCCACTACCCTAACAGCTCTAGTCCTAATTCACTCAAGCTTGTAAGAGCGTCATCGACATCTGGTCAACTGGTTCAGTTCATTTAGAATATTTTTTCCCAGGAGGACACATGTAGTTTCACTAATCATTTGGGGAAGTAGCAGCATACAGCACTCTGTGGTCCTTATGCTGAGGGGGAGTTCCTGAACAAACAATGAAGTCTATAGCCAACACGGATCCACCATTGTCCATGGCTGCAGGGGACAGGGTCAGTGCTTTGCTGTGTGGTTTTGGGTTAGGTATAGAGCCTGCTGCTCTTTTACAGACTGCACGACACAAACAAATATCTGACATGCCGTTCTTGCAACAAGCGTAGCAAGTGCCTAGAAGCACCATAACTGTTAAATGTGGGAGAGGTCCATTGAAATACAGAATTCTAAAGAGCATTTTCCAGTTATTAGCCAACCTCAATCTACTTACATTTCCTGGAGGTTTTTTTTTTACAGGTGTGTCGGCTTAGTTAGTTTAGTCATTACCCTGCGGTGACCTAATCAAACACGTCCTGCTCTTGTAGACGCTCCACAGACTCTTTAACCCGAAACAACTTAGACAGCTATAGTTTCTCACTCAGCCCTGAACCCCAAGCCCCTGCTGCGCTTTAGAAATGAGATCATACAAGAACTAACAGGCGTCAAGCCACGCCGAGTGCAGACGGACAAGCCGGCACTGGAGAAGGTGTGCGGATCACGCCAGTCGCTCAGGTGGAAATTCCTTGTTTTATATATACTGCTTTGGGCTTCTTTTCCACCGGAGAGCGGATGTGGCTGACAGAGGCTGTCATTGAGGCCCATCCGAGTTCTCTTCACGCTCCGACAGCTGTCAAGGTGTAGATCCCACCGCACAATCTGGGCCCTTGTGGGCAGATTAGATGTTCTATACTAAGGCATGAGATTTGACCAACACCCAGGTCATCCCAATAAGGGTCAAACAGAAGACCACCACTACACTCTAAAATCTACCAAAACCTATGTCCTCATTTCTGACTTGTCACTGGGTTGGCTGGATAGTTATACTTGGACCTAGGTTTGGGTGGTATTAAGGTAATACAGGACACCATGGTATTTTGAAATCTTGACAGTGGTGGGGAGGTGATGGTCCCCCACAATAAAATTCACTGAATTGGGGGGGGGTCTTGCCCACTACCGTCAAAATACCAAACTTTGTGGTGTAATGTCTGATAGACATAACAGCATGAAAAACGAAAAAAAAAGTGGGCTTGTTACCCCCGTTACTGTGTCTTACTGCCTTTTTCTTAACAAGATGTTAAGAAGATGTTATGTCTATCATCCTATTCTTCTTAATATTAGTCGAGTGCTTCCGGGCAATTATGTGGGCAAGGGCGCTATATAAAATTAGGCGGAGTGGGTCTGTTACTTTGACTCGTGGTATGCTGTGGAGCATGTTCAAAAAGAAGCTGTCAGAAATGAAATTATTTTGATCACTTGTCTCAGATGTAACTCACATGCATTTATGCAGCTGGTTATTTCAGCAATTTGGGCTGAATCATGTCTGAGCTCAAGTGTACGGGAGTTCCAAAGGGACCACCTGACCCGAGAGCGTTTAGGATGCAAGCCAACTAGTGTTCCTTAAAAAGTGCCTGCACTGCACCGATGTGGCGATGATGTCACTTATAGGGAATGTGCAGGGGACCTAGGAGAGCCCCCCCCCCGATATCAGGTGCCATGTGGCTTGCTCACAGCAGGGGAGTAGCTAGACCTTCTGGGCCCCCTGAAAAAATGTCACATTATCGTATAATTTTACGCATTGAATGCCCCCCGGTAAAGTGCTGGGCCCCCCAAATCTGTCTGGGTATCCATGCCCCTTCGACACCCCTGGGCCACAGACGGGTCCCCCCCCCCAACAGCCCCAACGTCAGGGTTAGATCACAGTTCTCTGATCAAACCTCCCACCCACACAAAGAGTAAATAAAGTTTAATTGTGGCATGACCAGCCTCTGAGTGTCAGCTGGCTTCTCCTGCATCTCTGGGGGGGAGGGGGGGGAGGCTTTGCACAGTAAGTCTTAGCAGTCTTAGCTTTCCGATTCACCCTTCCTCACACCCAGACCTTAGAGAGGTGTGATGTAACACAACAGATCTCTTCTCTAAAGACCAATGCTAACATTCCCAGAACATTGTCCTGAGATGATATGCTGCATGAAAGTTGTTCTTCAGCTGCCAAATAATACAATTCTTGATGCATCTGGTCCAGACGTTCCTGAGATGTCCTACTATGGCTTTGCAAATAGACTAAACAAGTGATGGCAACCGCTTCTCCGACGTTCTACTCTACTCCCCGTCTCGGCAGCCCATGCCCACAGCAAGCTTAGTGCACGGCATATGATTAAATGTCTTCTGTCACTGGCATTTCAGCACTCGTGGCCCCTTGAGAAGTCCTGCACTCAGGCTCCTGCGATGTTGTGTCTGAATCCACGTGGCGGTAATTCACAGCAGATGTCCGAAAAGCCTAAACCTTCTGACGCTTCAGAAGGCAGGCGGAGGTCCCAGTCTTGCTGCTGGGCTGTGTGGCTCGAGAACCTGATGCGTTTGGCCTTTTTGCCAGATTACATCACTTTTCCCCCAACCACAAGCATCACTCTCTATAAATCAATTCACCCCACCATCTGATAATAGGAGGCAGTCCCTCAGGGCTAAGGGCACCAGGAGGATGGTCTGGACCTCTCCAACTGGTAGCCCAAGGCCCCAAGGGCAGCAAAGATCAGCTCAGAGAGGGGACATGCTGAAGGCTCCCAGGGGCAGGTCTCCAGAGAAGTGCTGGATTGTTCAGATATAGTTTTATTGTACCTCTCAGAACAAGCCCAGGCAAAAAAAATATGTTTCGCCGGTTGACTTGCACAGGTTTTGGGCAGTGGAATGCTCCCAGTTGGTCTGGGGATCAACACGTGTTTCATCCTGGTCCTCAAAATGAAGACAGGTTTTGCAGCTGGCTAACATCTTGTGATAGTGCAGCTTGGAAGATGAGGAACAGGTGAGTAGATGAGGGAATCTGGTTCACCTGTAGGGCATTGCTGAGAACTACTTGGGATTTGGGTGCTGGGTTACAGTCTTTTTGCTACTAACACTGTTGATACCATGGATAGGTGAGTCGGAGGTGACCATTCGACATGACGGAGTGGTCAGAGAGATCATCTTCCCTCTTTTTTGCCTGTGGGATGGGGTGCGTGGAGGTGTGGCCCTTGGATGTGCCAGGTCCCTGGGCAATGAGGTCCGCCAAAATAGAAGTGCCTATGAGGCCAAGCAGCAAGCATCTCAAAGCAGGTCGATGGCATTGATGGAGAGCAGACCTGCAGTTAGAAATGCGAGTGACAGAAGACAGAGGGGCTCATCTTGAGCCCATGTAGTGGATCATGAGAGAAATAAAAGAATCAAAACAGTCTGGGTTTAAGGCCCAACCTGGCATCATCCTAATCTAATCCATGGTACCATCTAATGACTTTGTCAACTGATATTAAAAAAAAAAACTGATAAGGGATCAAGGATCATGACCAAAAAACACTGCAACAACAACAATAACATCATCATTGCGGAGCAGTCTTCCTGATCTGGATGGCAAGCCCAGCCTGCTGCCGACATGCAGCTCTGTGGGTCACCGCAGCGAAAACAGCACTTGCTTCTACTACCCTAGAACTAAAGCTCTTGAAAATGGATTCATTGCTCTGTAAAGCACAGGGCTGCAGCAGATAAGCAACTTAATGACTGGGCACTAACCAGCGTTAAGAAATGGGCCTCATGTCTGCCTTAACTGCGCAATTAGACTGTGTCCTCAATATGGTATCTGAACCGTAGACAAGATAAACAAATTTCCTAATCTCCTTCCCCAGTTCCTCTCACAGGTCGGGCTACAAAACTATACAGGCGTTTGGCACCATTAGCTGGCACCGTCTGAGCAGGGCTGACAAAGGGCCCCAGTAGACAGACGATGGGGCCCCCTCTATCTGACCGGATCGCCCGTTCCACAAGTCATTACCCCAAACTCTGCAGATTGGCTGGGAGCTGGGACAGAAAATACTTTGTACTGATTCAAAGACAAATGCTGAATGTGAGGTTCTAGGACAGGCATGGCGAGTTCTGCATACTGTCTTCAAAAACAGGAATAATAAGTTCTACATGCTAGATTCTAGAAAAGGCATGGAGAGTTTGGCTCATTGTGTTCCAGGACAGATATAGTTTGTGCGATGGGTTGTGCTGTCATTAGGAGATCTATAAAAGCATCACCTTTCTAAAGAAAGCAATGCTGCCTTCGAGTGACATTCAGGCAACACAATGCCAACACTAATAAGACTCTCTGAAACACACAGGGCACCCAAAAAGTACTATACCTTTCCAGAGTGCAGTTCGTCCATCATAGGCCAGTTTGTTATGGTAGACTGCTGGCTTTAAACTGTGTGGCGGTTTGGCTTATATATAAAGGCTTTGGTCCTGTGTCTGGGACCCCCCCCCTCCCTGGGAGCTATCAGGCAATACAATTACCATTAGCCCGTCCATCATGACAGGCTTGTAGAGGCAGCTGTGGCAATGTGGTCTGGACCACCTCCAGACAGTAATCGGTAACATGGCGACCCCCCCGCAATGGGATCCGATTACTATAATGGGTTGTGATTGGACAGCAAATGCTGCAATTACTGTATTAAAATAATTTGGACCCATGGGATGGCGGAGGGTCAG
>JAODKN010000114.1:6727834-6751028 GCA_026774425.1 Petrocephalus zakoni
GGCTGCAGCTAGTGCAGGATCCAAGGAGCTGCACTGAGGCTGAGAAGGAGAGGGAACCTGAAATCCTGGTGTGGACACTGCTTATGTCCCATGGAGGCTGATGTTCCACCCGATTCGCCTCAGCGGACGCCAACGAAGCGGGCCGTCTGCCTGACCCAGAGGACGCTGCAGCGTCAAAGCTCAGCTTCTCCTACAACACGAGAAATCATTCCGCCATCCTGCACCCAGGCATGACCCGGGCTTCCTATCGACAAATAGCGCGCATGAACCCATAAACATGGAATTTTCTCAGTGAGAAGATCGTGTTATGCTCAGTGTGTGCGGTTGCGCTGGTTTCTCTCTCATACCACTGGCCCGGCATAGCAGGCATGGATATCTGACCAAGGATCCCACGCTGTTGATGCTTGTGGATCATGTTATTCCAGCAAAGAAGATCCATTTTTTGCGGCATCACAGATACACCTGACAGGACCACCTCAGACAACGATTTTGCTAATAATAAAAACAGGAAGAATCTACAAATGCACTTGATCCCCTCAAGCACCAGGTATTTAAAGGGCTTTTCACTTCCACTGATTGAAGTAAACTAAACACATATGTCAATGAAACAAAACCATTAGCCTACTGCTCCTCTTCAAAGGAAAATAAATGCACAAAGAATCGCTCAACTGTTCTGTATCACTTACTTAGAATAAACAAATATCCAGGGGTATTAAGAGAATTAAGGATATGACGGCGACAAAGGCAGAGCTGGCAACTTCATCTGAAGTTTATACTGGCTGAGCTTAAGTGACAGAGATAAGTGAATTATCACTTTAAGTGCAAAGTGCTGGTAATGTGAGATCACCAACCCATTTCCAACCTCAGAAAACACATCACTGGAAAACCAAGGAAATCTGTGTGAAGAACGCGAGCCAACAGAAATGTATTATCAGCAGATGTGGTCCAGCTGACTGCATTTACCCAGCCGTGTGCTTTGCAGAACAAGGAAGACTTTTTTTTAGCACCCTAAACCCCAGTCTCCATTCAGACTAGGAGCTGATGTTCAGGACTAGTTCGTCTGGGGCAATATCTGGCTGTCTGGCAAGTCTGGCAGGCAAATGACCTGTGACTGTTCCTGGAAGCCTCACGGGGGTCGGCCCCAGGTCAGCGCACAGCAGACACCAGCCCTTGACCCGGTGAGCGACCCTTCTCTAAGAGGACCAATTGAAAACCCCTAAGGTGGAAGAGGAAAGGTCGACGCCAGGCAATGTTGCGTGCCGATTCACTCAAAACGGGAGAAGTGAAGTGGGACACAGCGGCCCCCAGAGAGGAATAAGTCTAACGGACATGCATGAAGACACATTCAAGACGGTGCTTTCAGATGGAAGCCTAAGGGGACAAGATCTCACCATCCGCCTCTGGGGACTGCTGTCAACTTTGATCACGATTATCAAAAATAAAATGTCCCACTATACTTCTCCTCCTCGCCACTCTGCCTGTGTAGGTTAGTCTCTTAAATGAAAAGGCAGCCAAATGTAAAAGATTTGCATACTTACTCCTATGCATACTCCTAATATCCCTTTTTCACAGATTCCAAACTTCTTCTGTAATTGCATAATTATATTACCAGTGACGGTATTTACCACCACTCAAACCCATGCACTTGCAGGCTCCCAGTTGGCCATAAACAGTCCCTACACTAAATATTAAATTAACATGCTCTCATTTTAGGAGATGTTGAAGCATCATGTTCTAACAGCAAACTATGATCTTTTGACTCTACTCGCCGGCTACCGTTAACAAAAAAATGTAACTAAGCTGACCAGTTTCTTCACCACAAACAATGAAACAGCTGGTGAGGATGCAGCAAACTTCCCAAACGAAGAAGGTGGGGTTACGGTTAGAGTTGGGGTTGGGGTTAGGGTCAGGGTTAGGGTGGCACAAGTGCCATTTTTTTACATAATGCATAAATAATGCTCCTGTCTTGGAATGATATGCCCTGAGCTCCTCTGATCAATTTCCATCTTAGCCATTACTATCACATCATGCAACTGGTAAGTGCAGAGTCTTAGTCCAAGCCCAGGGTGGCCAACCTTATCCAGAAAGGAACGTAGTGTATGCGGGTTTTCACTGCAACTCCCTAATTAGATTACTAAGGAGTAATTGGTTGAAATGTCCTCACGCCTGGGTTTGAACAGCTGACTGACGGGTTAACCCTAAAACCTGCATGCACACCGGCCCTTTG
Source organism: Petrocephalus zakoni (assembly GCA_026774425.1). Classification (NCBI taxonomy): domain Eukaryota; kingdom Metazoa; phylum Chordata; class Actinopteri; order Osteoglossiformes; family Mormyridae; genus Petrocephalus; species Petrocephalus zakoni. The sequence goes on from JAODKN010000114.1 coordinate 6,730,062, forward strand.
CGGATAAGACTGGCCTCTCTATCCTAAGCCAACACATCAAATATCGGTGACAATCAGTAAAGAAGAAAAAGCCATTGCCAGTCTAGAATGAGAAATTTCTATGAGAAACAGAATTTGAGATTATGAGGCATAGGCGTGGTCATCCTCTAAGGCCAAACCTCCAGATGCTTTCAATCAGCAATCCCTCACACCTGCAGTCAATCTATCAATCTTCAGACTCTCTCTGATTAATGTGTCATAGATCTTAGTCTTGGGGGTTGGTCATGCCTACTCAGGCTTGCTGGGTTGGGCTCTTGGTTTGGAATCTGTTTCTTATCTCCACGTTCTCTGGTTCTGTTTATCTGATTATTTTTTATCCAGTTCAGACTTCTGGTCTGTAGTATGGTCTTGCTTAGCATCTTGTTTCCTGTTAGCTGTTTGTCTGATCCTGCTTTATCCTGCGACCTCCTCTTTGGCTATGTCTGTTGTAACTGGGCACTTGAGTCCAGTTTGGCTGCCTCAGTTCTGTTCCTCTCAGCCAGTAGCCCTGGTCCTGTCGGGGTCCTCCGAGGCCCTACTACCAAAGAGAGGGGTCAACTAGAAGTCCTCATTTTTGGGTGTAACCTTTTGCCAGTGTCTTGACCAGTATCTTATATATACCAATACCCTAAGCTTCTACCTTTGTCTGGAAGATGATGTGTAGCTGCTGCTCCAATACTGCATACACTCCTACCCGGGTGTTCATTGGGAGCCCCGCCTCGCGGTACTCGCACTAAGCGACTCCTCGGCAGCACGCCTGTCCGTGTCATAAGCCTCACTTGTACTACCGCTTTTGGACAAAAGCATCTGCTAAATAATGTTAATGGTGCCCTGTTATGCTGACAGCTGGCAAACTCACGGGTTTGTCCATGTCTGCGAAAAGAGAACGGCAAGGAATAAGAAAATAAGACAAATGCCAAGCAGTGAAGTGAGGTGGCTCGCTAGTGTGTGAATTCCTGAAGGTTTAGATGCTTGTGCTGTGCCGGGGGGGTGGTAAAATAACGATTCCCCTGTTTAGCCCTGGGCTGGAATAACTTCATATGAAGTTAACTATCACCCCCCCCCAATGGTTTTCTGCAGGCCACCGGCATGAGAGGCACCTCATACGTCTGGCTTTTTAATAGAGAGTAAATAAAACCCATCGGCAAGCATAGCTTTCTGCTGCTCTCACTGCAGCTGACGAGGCCGGCCTCACAAGGGCTAATTATACACGAGCACAGAGATGTGTTATCGTAGCATGACCCCCCGTCTATTTAATAATAGTAAAAAAAAAAAATCTCTATGTAAAGGCAGCCTTCACACTCTGAAGGGCCCGAGGGGGCCATTGAGGACATAGCGTCAGCTTGACGTCTCGTACGTCACTCTCCACCGCGTAACCCAAAGCAGCTCGTAAACGCTGGAAACGAGATGCCCACTTTGAGACTTTTATCTGCCACTGGACCGAATGCATATAGTCGGTATAGCTCACTAGCATTAATATCAGTCCAAACCAAATTCTTTCTATCATTCTTCCTGCAAGAAAAAAGTTCTGGTTCTGAGCTAATTTGCTGCCATTGAGAGTGTTGACTCACGGTTGCCCTCAAAGTGCACCAGTGGTCCCAAGCAGCAGCCTTATAAGAATCATTTCTCTATAAAAGACCCGGGAGAAGGGAGAGGACCACCTGGACCATAGGCATTGGCCTGCTGCCTCATGGTTGCCAAGTAACACAGCTGGCCATCAGCCAATTGTCTTTCATGTAGCGATGGGCCACATGACATTGCACACGCTCCATTTGAGCTACAGCTCTAATGACCTTCATGGCTGACAGACCTGAGGAGGGATTCATTTGAAATACCTACCCTTAGTGTCCTTTCCAGTCCTGATGATACCACCATCAAGTGCTAGGAGAAGTGGCCCCCACCATCATCATAAGACAACAAAATCAAGACTAAACTACTCTTGTACCAACGTTTCAATCCACTTAAGGCCAAAAATGTTGGCTTAAAGCAGCTGGGAGGTTAAACGACTCTTTGTTTAGGTAGACCTCATCCAACTTGGGGGATGCTGGAACGTCGTCCAGTAATGTAGCTTGTTTCCTCATGTAGAAGGCCTCGGAAGTCTGGATGTAATCTATGTACATTCCCGGGGGAATTTCTCATGTAGTCCGCACTGGAGCTCAGGGAGGATACTGCTCCTCATAATCAGAAGCAAGTTATAATACAACTTTTTTTTCTGGAATGATAATAACCCACCCTCAACATCCAAATGCCATCCATCATGGGGATTATATTGTGATTGTGAATCCTTTTATTGTGTAAGCAAAGCTCTATTTATTAATGGCAATGCAGCATTAAACACAAAGCCACTTTAATTAAAGTGTGTTATGTGGTTATTATCCCACAAAGGACAGCCTGTTATAACTTAAATTAAGTTCATGGCTACAGATTAACAGGACTCTTCCTAAAACAAGGCAGGTAACTTCTTTTTATGTAAGTTCACTGTTTGTGTTGAGTGGAGGCTTGGGAAACATTTTCAGAGATTGCTCACATGCTTAAAATAAATTAAGTGAATAAATTAAATTGTGTTTGAAAAGAAAAGAATTTCGTCAGTTGTAAGAACCAGACTTAATGGGAATGTATGGACACCTGTTAACTAACTAGTCAAATAAACAGACAAACAAATAGTGGCTCCACGAGATACACCCGATAATTAAGACATAATGGAAATAATGAAAACTAGTAATAAAATAATAAAACAAACTAGAGACAAATTAAACAAAATTTTGTTTTTTTAATCAAATGCTCCCAGAATACATGGACGCTACTCCGAAGTAAATATATGTAACCAAATCAATCCACAAGAGAGAAACACGAACTCGGGTGAATGTCACGCAGCTATCGGGCTCGTTTTCGTTACCTGGACCGTGCCTTGGATGTTACCCCCTCGCCCCCCTTACCTGTCGCTGCAAACCCCGAGCCGGTTTCGGCGGCGGCTTCGGCCGGCTCCATCGCCGCAGGAGCACCGGCCTCGGCGAGCACCAGCAGCAGGATTACCCACTTCGCGGGATTCGGCGACATTCTTCACTCTTTTGCTGGCATGTACATTAAATAAAAGAATCGCATCACTGTGGAAACCCCCCCTTGCCTTGGGGGACACTACCGTCTCTGCAGAAACGGTGCATGTATTTGCACTGCAAAACTTTTTCTCAGGTATAATTTTGCATTTGTCCTGATGAGTCTGTGTATTTTATACGTTTTTCTATCGCCGCGTGTAAAAGTGCTCTCCAGCCGCGGGAGTGCGCTCTCCTCCGGCCCCGGCCCCTCGCTCTTATATAGCCCCGGTCCCCGCGGAGCGCTCATAACCAAACACGCACTTTGGGACCCGAGCGGCTGGGACTCACGCCCACGGCGCCGCTTCGCGGCCAATCAGATCGGGCCGCCCTCCGGTCGCGCACCTCGGCGGCCCCCGGCCGTCAGCTCACCTGGGAGGCGAGGGGCGTGATACCCGCTCGGCAGACGCAGGTAAGTAATTATCCCGGATTAATCCGGGCGTTTAGCCTGCTGTTCGAACGTGTTCTCACTATTCTGTCTCAGACTGTTGTGTTTATTGTGCACAAGCAGCAGCAATTTATTCGCTAAAGATATAAACAGCATGATTATAATGAAAGGTGATTATAATCATAATGATAGTAATAATACCGCAACCTGTACTGTTTTTGCATACGTGTGTGTGTGTGTGTGTGTGTGCTACTGCAAACCTGTGTGCTTGGAGATTAATAACGTATCTATCTATACGGAATAACCCCATTTCCCTGGAGATGAACCGATTGCTGGAAGTAATTATGGATGGATTATTATGGCAGGACTGATAAAAATTGCCATAATGTATGTGAACCGCAGCAAAGCGCACAGTTACAGCGAAATTACTTTAGGCAAGTCGGTTAAATTCACTGGCAGCTCCGAGACTTTAATCTACAGGTAAACGGCTTCACTGCTGTATTAAGAGCAGCGAAATGTGTGTTCAACATGTACTGTAAAGCCGCCTTTCATGGTCAACCGCAAGACAACTGGACCCTGCGATTTATTAGCGGGCTTGGCATGGGCGGCGAAGACTGATGCTTTGGCCGGCGCTGGGACAGAAGATGTTTCTTGTTAACGCTGCAGCGATTAAATACAGCGCCCGTAATTATATATCAGAATATGCGTTATTAAATTTTTTATGTTCTAAGCGTTGCTTGAAACAAATATATTTTTCTTTCACAAACAGTTGTGTTTTTATGAATGCGCCTTTCGTGGTTTTGGGGGGGCTTTAATGCAATGGAAAGCAGAAAGCCGGTGGTTGTGAATCTGGCTCTCCTTATGTGGGACTGCACTCGCACGCCACCCGGGACGGCTGTGGGGTCCGCCCCCGGATCGCCGCCCCCGGCTCGCCTTCCTTCATGCCTTCCTGAGCCAGGTAATCGGATAAAAGTCCAGCCATCCGATACATTTCGTAAATCCGTTATGCACCAGCCAAACGACAATTTAGGGATATTCCCCGCACTTGATAAACGAAATTACCTTATCTTCGTATCCAGTGGGTAAAAACGAGATAAATTATCAGTATTATAACCCAGGAGAAAGCGAACGAAAGCTGATCCAGTCAGTTTCATTTCCGAACATAATGTCAAATCACCGTCCAAGCACAGCAATGGGAACATTTTCATTTTGTGAAAAGTGGGCGAACAAATCAAATTGACTTGACAGCCATTTCTCTTACACTTTTCAATCATGACAGTAAAATAAATACTAATGAGGAACAGCGCTGACACGACACACCACAAAGGATGAGCTCACCATGACTGTTTTTCTTTTAAATGTTTTATTTTTTTGTCTTGTTTTAGTCCAAGGAGTATGCCTCATACAAAATATACGGTAGAAATTACGGCAGACTTATGGCCATTATATAGCAACCAGGCAGCAGTCAGCGGGACCGTCACGGCTGATTCCTCTCTGTTGCCTGAAAATCTTTTTTTATCTTGTTCAACACTGTTCATGGAATATAAGTGTTGTCCAATTTATATCAAAGACCAAAAATCAATAACCGGTGAAGACATTATATTTAAAAAAAAAATAAGGATATATATATATATATATTTTTTTTTTACATGCAGATACTTTTTCCCCACACATGCAAACATTGCTTTTTCAAGCTGGACAAAATAAGAATAATTTGAGATAAAAAAGTGGGGATGAATTTTTTTTATGGGGAGCAGTGGCAGTGGAATAGTCACAGTAGGTATAGGGGTGATTATTTGGCCACGACGCCAAACAATTATGGCAGACTTAACCCTCCTCATTAAGACAAGAGGAAGCCTTATATGGATTACTGACTCATACAGCAAATTCTCTGCACCATTACGTCGTTCCTCATTGGTCAGTGCCAAGCAAGGGGGAAAATCCAAAATAACCAAAAATGCCCATACGAGTCGTCATTATGATATTTTCAGCAACAACTTGTGTTTCCTTTCAAACCAACAGTCCTCCTAGAATTCCATAAGCTATGCTGTGATAGGTCCACTTTTTCATAAAAAATAAACAACACATCCACTCGCTGAATTTCCTGTCAGATAATAATTATTATTGTGCCTTTACATGTTTTATACTTCTACGTGTATATACAGTATGCATTTTTATTCTGCGGCTCCTCGTTAAGGGATTTGATCACAGTCATGCTACAGAGTGGGTCGAGAGTCACACTGCGGTCCGGCCCGCTTTCATGGTATTCAGGGGTGCGATGGAGAAAACGACAGCCCATCCACCCACACATGAGTGTAATCCCCAAGATCCATTTTGGGGAGGGGGGTAAATGGAGAAAAATACATAACCGTGTCAGGATGATGGCACAAAAAGAACACTGCTTGGAGAAAGCGACGGACTAAACCTGAGCCGGTGTTGTGGTCACGGAAGCCATGCGATTCTCGGGTCTCCCGCTGACTTGACACCCTACTCGCCATAAACCAACCGGGGCTTGGGTCCGAGCGGACCCATGGATTTCCTAGCGAACGGCACTTCCCAAAGCGAAGCCGGCCACCTAGAGTAAGAAAGCCCCCTTTCACACTACAGGGATGAATGTCCCAAAAAGTGGCATCACTGACCCCATAAACCTGAACAGTTGGGGTAATCCCTTCCTCTTGAGGGAACATAACCCCAACTCTGGGCACAGGAAGAGGCTTCTGGGAATGCGCCATCGCGGGGGATCATGGTGACTTAAGATGAACAGAGGGGCCCAGTGTCCCAGCGCCAGAGTTTGGACTTACATGCCTTTGGCCCTCCAGCTTTTGGGACTGGTCACCCCCCCCCCCACGCACCCCCCACACTGGCGTTACAGTTAAACATGAAGGCGAACAAACATGAATCCTGAGCACAGGAAGACCCTCCACACACAGCAACATCCACGATCACGAGTCCACCACTCTCACATAGTTGGGTCCATCTAAGTAATTCCGGCTGCTTTAGCTGGCAGATAAGCTTTAACCATAAATTTCTATTAATCCAGACATACACTATGATATCTCGATATACCCCTCTCATTTTGGCACTATTTTATCATAGTCCTTTGTCATCTAGGTACAATATATAATTTAAAATACTAGAGAAATATTGTTATGCATTTCACAGCTTACAACTAATATCAGCATCTAACCTGGTTAATACAAATCCTTTCTGACTACTTTTACACACCTCCCACGCAAATGCTAGTGCGATGAAAAATGAAATGAAACGAAAGGCTTGCATTGTTTCTATAAGACATTTAGAAGGTAGGCACTTGGTAATCACCAGCTGGAGCAGGACGCGGGAGACTCTCGGTCTGACAAAGTCACATAACGATACGCAAATTCACAAAGAACGCTGGCCCCGTTTATAGTCTACAGAAACGCGCACAGTTAAAAGGTGAGGTCTAGCCTAGCGTGTCGGAAAAGTGAAGTGAAATAGTTTGCTCACAAAGTCTGCGGGCATTCCTGTGTAACGGCAGCAAACTACAGTGAATACTCTCCTTTCTGTACATGTATTACAGTCACAAAAGATGTCCTCACCTATAAAGTACCACCTGGAACAGAAGGCAGAGTCCCGGCAGCAGTCACTGTGCCGATTCTTTTGGTCTCGTCGTGCTCCTTATAAAAAGTCTACATAAAAACCGGCTAGTAAGGACTCTAGTCGCCGTCCTTCATCATACCCTGCGTCAGAGTTATTTCTTCCCCAGGCGAGACGGGGGTTTTGGCATACCTGTTAACAACTCGACTCGCAAAGGGGCGCATAATCGAGAGAAACGCTGTACATTTCATATTCGTCTTGTCCCCCCAAATCAGGAGGGGACATTCTTCCTCCACCACAAATGAAAGGAGGATCTCGTCTTTTTGCCGTTCAGACTCATTTCACTGGTTGTAAAAAAAAAAAAAAAAAGATTTTGATATGAAAATTTTGGATAATTCTTGAGATTGTTTCCTCTCTTTTTACCCTATAATTGGAGGTTTAACTTCTCTGTCATGCACTTTTGAAAACAGATACACAAGCATACGTACACAGAATTACCCCAAGCTAAGTGTGCACACACACACACGCACACACACACACACACACACACATGCACACGCACGCACGCCAGTGTAAACTGCTGCCTCTGTAAAGATGATAAAACTCATCTCTGGCTGCCCTCACACTCAGGATTCTTGCATTGATCTCGTTTCGGCCTCTAAGCCATACTAGCACCAATCATCGTCCTTCTCCTGATGGCGACTCCGCCCCCTGGTGGCAGCGCTGGACCCCGCTGGGACGCCCAGGGCAAAGTGGTACCCGTTGGGGACGCCACGGCCGCGTTGGGCTGGCGGGTGCAGCGCCAGGCCATGGGGGCCAGGAGTCCGAGCAGGGCACACCCCCTGAGAGCTGAGCGCATCCTGGAAAACGTCTGCCTTCTCGGGCTGGCTGCCGGCACGCTGCTGGAGCGCATCCCACCCAGATGAGCTTGGGACGGGTGGAGTGGGGCGGGCCGTCCCCAGCATCACCGGGGAGGAGTTGGCGGTCTTGTACGCCACACTGGGCCGGGGAGTGAGGGGGGTCAGGGGCAGCTGCCGCCGTCCCCGGCTGGGAGTGCTGCCCCCGGAGGTCAAGGTCACCAGGCTCCCCCTAGTGGAGCCACTGCCCTAGATGTAAATGGAAACAAAGCGAATGAAAACAGATGACGATGACAAGAGCCACGGAGGGGGAGGGAGTGGGAGGGCAGAAAGGTCAAAGGTCACATAAATAATCAGGCCCAGCAGAGATGAGCGTGGTAAAGAGGACAGGGGTAAGGCCACCAGGACGGGCGGCATGGGGACAGGACAGACGACACAAACAAGCACGGAGAGGCGGTGAAGAAGAGACAGGAAGACAAAACCCGGCATATGTGAGAGAGAATTCTGGCCATTAATGACGGCGGACAGGGACTGTCCTCAGATCAGCGGAAACATCAGCTCTGTCTGTTAGCTTGGTCCTCCAGGAATAAGCAAAATCCAAGAGTCTCAAACGAAACAGTTAGATGCCCATTCTGCCTGTACTAGACCACCTGAACCCGACACCCGACTTCTGGTTACTTGTGGGCGGAGCTTTATTAAAGCCTTTGGCCCCTAACCCAATTAAAACCATTCACCTTTCTTGGATACTAGATCAGCACTAATGTGACATTGGCATTGGTATCCATTGAGAGCCTCCCCCTCCACCAGTACCCCTAGGCCCCGCCCCCTTCCACCAGCCCCACCTGCTTGCTCAGACCAAGCTCCGAGGCCTCGCTGGGGGAGCTGGAGCGACTGGCCGCAGCCGACCGCGGGTGACACAGCTCGCGGCTGCCATAGCGGTCGCAGGAGTAGTATCGCTGCTTCCTCTCAGCCCCCGCGGAAGACGAGGGCGGCTGCTTGCGCTCCTGGGAGCGCCCGCGCTCTGGTCCCCGCTGCCACGAGGAGAGCCCCCCCACTGGCTCCCCGGGGGTTTCTGCAGGTCGCAACAAGACAACTGGTGAGATAAAGGCTGCTGAAGTCAGGTTAATATTTAAACACACATACAAACGCATGCCTAATGTCACTTACGCACTCAGCTACTGAAATGAATGCATTACAATCTGGCGTCACCCTCCTAACTAGGCCAACAGGCTTTGTGAACAAATAAGTCCAGCTCCTGTATTGGAACAAGCATAGCACTGGGCTAACTATGTGAAGGTTGTGGGCTTGAATCCCAGGGAGCAGCCACAAATAGTGTTGCTTCCCTCTAGTACAAGTTGCTTTGGATACAAGTGCCATATAAATGTTACTAACAAGCTGGACAACTAAAGGGTGCTGGGTAACCTAAATGGTCAGGAATACAAACTTACAAGCCACTTACGATTTGGGGAAATAATTTAAGGCAACAGATGTAAAACAGAGCTGAAACCGAGGAAAACATTTAGTACAGACGCGGCTTAACGGGTCCCCTAATGTCATGGAGGGGCAGGGCCCTTGGCTGGCATCCAAAGTCACTTTTCTGACACATTGTGGGTCTCCCCCCTCGCCATTGGGAATGTGGGCTCCTTTGCTCTGACACATAGGAACGATTACAGAGATCCCCAAGGTCTGTTTTTCCTGTTGCCTTGCCAAGACATGCCCATAAATTTGGGACTCCGATGTCTGGGTGCCTTTTTATCTCGTTAATAAAGGCCAGCTGTAGGCTTCCTGCCCTGCGCCACCGTCTGTCAGGACCCTGTCACCTTGGTAACCAGGGCCAAACTTCTCTACAGACCTCTTCTCTATGTATTTTTTTTAATACATAGCTGTTTATGTAGAAAACGTAGGAGCAGAGACTCCTACAAAGAGCTGTTTCATACTGGTGACAATTTGCTGTTTATCTGTGGTTTATTCACTTAGCAAATGCTTTAGCGAAGAGCAAATGTCTTTCCTTATTGACTCACTTGGACCTTATACTGGAAAAGTAGTTACAGAAGATGATGGATGGATTCATGGATTACGTTGAACACAAATGGACGCGTTGTTTCATAAAGTAGCATTTCAGTTGAAGTTAAAGAGCTACATTCAGAAGACTGTGGTTCTTTGCAGGAAAACACCAACCTACACCAGGAAATAAAGGCAATGTGAAATCGCCTTGCGGCCTCAGGCGGTCAGGAGCCACCAGAGTGCTTGCACCATAGTTACATGCATAGTTACATTAAGGCTACAGTGCACTGGAATGACAGCCTACCTCCAGAAAGCCATAAAGATGGTGGGCATTGTTACAGCCAGGAAAGCTGTACATTGGGAAATAGCACATAATAGACCTTCTATGGCACAATGTTACTTCCCACTTGTTCACACTAGAATCCTTTTCAAACATCTTATATACATGCCTGTCATTTTTCACTTTTGCCTTTCTAACTAACTATGTAAAACAAAGAAGTTCCCATACCCTCCCACTGTTAAAGGATGGGTAGAACTTAAGTCTTGATTGTGATCACAGATCTGTTTGTTTTTTTCCATGGTTCCAAGGCAGGCCAATAAAGAACACTGCCACCTACTGGCACGGAGAGGAAGTGCATTCATTTAATCAAAGCGTTCTGGTTCGTCTCTGTGTAAGGTCTGAACGATGGAGGCATGCGCAGATGCGGCCTGGTGAAATGGGCCTGGAAGCAGAAGAGATGTGGAAGAGCAGGAAAAGGGGCCCCACTGACCAGCAGGGGCTGCGTGCTGGCCGCCGGCCGTCCGCTCTTGCGACCTCTGTTTTCTCTCCCTCTCCCGGCGTCTGTGGCAGCGGTGGTGGTGATGGTGGTGGTGGTGAGGCCGCTCCTGGGTCGGCCGCTCCAGGGCGTAGTCATGCAGATTGACCTCTGGGAGGCGGTGCTGCGGGGCCAGGGTGGACACGGAGCGTTTCATGGGGCTGGCGTCTGGAAGTGGCTGAAGATGTGAGAGAGACGAAAACAAAAAGCAGAATATCAACTTAAAGAATTGGCATTTTCTGTTCATTCTCATTCTAGCATTTATTACAAGTTTTTGGCTGAACGTTTTGAAGATCTGAGTCACTGTCAAGAGGTATTAAGCTCACACTGACATTACAGAGCCACATAAAGCCTTCAACATCACCATGCCGTCTGCCCAGTTAAGTTTGACTGGTTTTGCACTTAAATTTATGTTTTTGAACATCAGTTAGTGAATAACAAACCCTGAACACAACCTGTTGCTTTAACAGAACAGGATGAGCTCAGTGTCACCCCCTAGTGGCGAGACCTTTCTTTCCCATTGTTTCTTAAGTGTTCCATCACACCCTGGTCTGCAAGCACAATCTAGAAAGATAGCATGTCTTTATATCACAGCAGACCTCTGGGGGGCGTAACAGCAAGAGGAGATCTTCACAGTGAAAACCAGGAGACCGAGTTGAACTCTGAACACGCTGCCAAGAACAGCCCAGCGTGCGGAATCGCCAGACCGCTGGGGGCGGATTCTAACACAAACCACTGAACCAAAAAGATTCCTGGTGGCTGGCGGTGCGCCAGAGCAGAGCCTACCTGCCCCTGGGCATTCAGCCTGGGCATGGACGCTGCGCGACCCTGGTTTTCCAGCCCCGAAAGGCTTCCGTCATTGGTGTCTTGCTCCATCTCCATCAACTCCACTGATTCCTGCACACAGGCAGACTGGCCTTCAGGTCGTCCATCCGTCCGTACATCTTCCACACAACATCCATTTCATTTCATTACATTTCAGTACCGTTCATCTCATTTCATAGCAATGTAATTTCATTTAGAGCCTTTCCTAATACAGAAATTTAATAACTAAAATACGAAAAGGCATAGAACATCCATTCATTGTCTATAAAAGGACACAGGGAGGCTATCCTGGAGGCTATGGGCGCAAGGCAGGAAATGACTGAATATGCGGTGCCAACCCATCGCTGGGCAATGCATAGAACACTAAATTATTAATAATGAATTAATAACAAGTTCATTTTTCAAAGAGAGTGAATAAACGAACAAGAGAACTGATCAATCAATCAACTGAGTTAAGAGCAGTTAAGAGCAGAGGCCCGTTAAGAGCAGAGGCCCATCTCTGCGTAAGTGCGTATAAAACCGCGTAAGACACACGTTCTGATGGCACAGCTGGTGATTCCAGGCCTACTCCACTGACTCAGTACCTGAGCTTTGGTTCTGTGGGGGAGCTCCTCCGATCGGTCCCTCTGGGGGGTCCGTCTGCCCCGGCCTCGAGGTACTTCGTGAGACTTCTCCCTCACTCTGGGGGGGGACTCTTTGCGGGTGCTGGCCGGGCCTTGGCTGAATCGCACGGGGGCACACATAAGTATACACACATACCAAATCAGGAGCACACACAAATTACACACACATAAAAACGGACACCCAGAAGCCCAGGAGTGGCAGAAACATTACCTAGTAGAGATGCTATACCACAGACACCAAGGCTGGGCCAGTGTCTTCCCCACTCCTCAGAGCAAACCCTCCGTACCTCACTCTCCTTACTGATCACGCCCCCTGCGAGCACCAATCCCTAAGCATGGGGGCTCACCCTGCAGTCCCATTGGTCAGAGCCAGCCCGTCGGGGGCCATATCTGGCGAGGGCCTGAGCTGCAGCACTGCTTTCACTTCTGGCATGGAGACACCGGTAGAGGGCTCTTGGTTCGGGAGGTGGGTCAATGGCAGGATGGGCCTGAAGAGGGCGCCCAAACCCGTTTTTCCCTGCAGCCATCAACGACAAACAAGCGGGGGCGGGGGGGGGGGGGCGGGTGTTCAGAGTAAAAAATTACGAACAGTATGTTTATATTATTTTTTCATTTTCATAACTTACATCCAATTAAAAAAAACACAGATTATAGAAATACCAAAAGGACAAATCACCAAAAAGCTATGTTGATACACTACCGATCCAGCGAGGGGCAGTGTGGCCCCTTGGAGGACATTACCTGGTTGACCCCAGCTAGCTGCTGCTGTTGCTGGAGCTTCTTGGCACGGTTTTGCTTGTAGTAGTCGAAGATCATGAGGGCAGCGTACACTTTACCCACAGTGAGCTCATTGTCTTGGGAGATTGGGGAAGAGGATACAGTAGTAAAAGAACCAGAGCATGAGGTACAGATGTGGAGATTCTGTTTTAAGTTTAAAATCAAAAATACTTGGCTAAAACAGTTTCTTGTGCAATGAAAGATGAACATCTCTCGCCTTAACATGACAAGTGTGTTGGCAAGCTAAATGCTCCACAGCTGTAACGGGCTGATGTTGCACAGAAGCACTTACAAACCTCACCACTAGATGGCACCACAGTCACTGAGTTGTGAGTCACGGCAGGAAGCACTGAGAGGAGCAGTAACGGCCTCCGAGGAAGGCCGGGGTGGGTAGCAGACGCTTTGGTGTGTGAGAGGTGGAGACCAACTTGATGTCCTGCCATGGTGGGCAGAGCTGACCTGGCTTGGGGCCATTTCCCAAAGGGTACCAGACTGGAGTACGCATAAGCTTTGGTAATGAACCTGGGCTGCTTCAGTAAGCACCTGGCAGCTACACCGTGTGTCTCCCTTCTCAGATTCTGCTAAGACCAAACGGTGCCTCGCCTTCGCTCTCCTGTTTCCATGTGGATACCATAGCTTTATGTCTCCGCCTGTCTGGATGCTTCATAATATTCAAAACACCTTTAAAAACTTTCTAGAAAGGCGTTTCTCAAGCCAGTCCTCGGGCAGCCCGATTTTTGCCCCCTCTCAGCACCAAAAACACCTGAATAAAACAACCAAGAACATGGGAAACCTGGTACAGAAGTGACTGTCTGGGGGGCCCTGAGGACTGGGTTGAGAACACTGTTCTAGAACATCCTCAAGAACTTTAATGGAACCCAGTTTTATCACTCCAATGGAACATGTGAAGGTTATCTACCCACAGAGCCACTGGCATGTGCATGTGTATGAGTGTGTGCCAGGTACAGTAGGCCTACGTTTATGAGGTGTGACCAGCAGGTCCAGGGTCTTCTGAGGCAAACTGGGCCACACGTTGCTGATCTCCTTCTTAAGGTCGGCATCGCAGAGCCGCTGGGCCACCACACCTGTGCACATCCAACAGAGCCCAAGCTCAGAGCAGTTCCTCCTTCACCTCCCAGCCTGCGCCATCCCAGCCTTACGAGCAGTAGCTTTGGGGGAGCTTAGCATCACCATCATGCTGCTGTACCAGGCAGATGGTACTTATCTAAACCATTTTAGCCCACGGTAGCGGTATAAATTCATAAAGTATGAAAAAGATACATTAGATAAAAACACCAACAACATGTCGAAGTTAATTAAAAAAATAATTTCAAGATTCCAAACCTTATTTGAAAATAATCATTATCCTATCTACCTTAATAATTTAATTTCCGTCTCATACCTTCCTCTTAATAACTGAAGTTCTCCAGTGTCCACTAATGATAGATAAAATGATGCTTTGCTGTATTTTTTGACTCCCCTAGATGGTGGTCTTTGTTAAAAAAAAAGGCACAAAGCAAACTAAGAGCGCCATCTTGTGGATTAAAAAAATACAGCAAATGGCTCATGAAGCATCATTTTGTCCATCACTAGCATCCACAATAATAATTTCAGACCTGCACAATCCCCGGTAATCATTTCATTACCATTCATAGTCATCATGAATTATCCCATTGTGCTGTAACCAGCCTATTATCACCATGGAGGATGTAAGAGCCTCAGCTTCTTAAAGGGTGAACAGAGATACATGAAGCATGGCTCAGTGCTGAGTAACGACTGAGCTAACGATATTAAAAAGGTGGCTTAAGCGGCAACCAGCATAAACAAGATAGGAGGCCAGCAGGTTATGCATCACCGATCGAGGTCAAGGGAGGATGCCGGGAATGAAGGGTGTGGAGGAGGGACACACCAGCAGGGGGCGTGCGGTTACCTGATGCCAGCTTGATATCCAGCGCTGTGCGGATGAGGGCCATGAGGGTGGAGGTGAAGTGCACCGTGTTGTCTTCAGCGATAGGCATGTTCATCCTCACCAGCCGCTGGGGAGATGGACGAGCAGTCGTCACGCCACTGGCAACACTCTACGTCAAGCCTCTTTTTCGAGTTCTGGTAACGGCTTTGCTTGGCGAGCCAATCCCCAGCTTGGTTTTTAAAAAGGAAGGCCTCTAGCCGGCAAGGAAACAGCCATCACCAGGACACAAAAAGATCTAACTGAAGAAGGGGGGAAGCAGGTCTTCCACACAGACACGGTGCACTTTGGCCATGAAAGGATGAAAGTGACAGAGACACAGGCATGCTGGACCACCAATGCTGGACAATGGATCTGGGTGAAGCAATTGAACCTCCAGTCCACAACCTCTCTAATGCTACCTTCAGAAACACATAACTCCTGCTGGATCATAACTCCTGCTGGAGCTGGAAGGTTCCCGCAGAGGTATTTAAGACTGCAGGTGGTTAAGGATCTGAACTTGCAACCCTGAGGACAGCTGAATCAAGGCCCCCAAAGTGTCCTGCTGGGAAAGTCAATACTCTTAACCTGGCAAAAAAAAGTTTTGCAGTTTTGCAACTTGGATGGTTTGAGCAGCTCTGAACAGCAGCATAAAATTAATTTGATCATATTGAGAAACTGCAATTGTTCAACTGTGTTCAAAAGTGAGTAAAAGACAATAGGCCAGGAGTGTGTCATACTGTAAACAGGAGTGTCACGGATGGTCTAACACACCTTGGTGTTACACCTTCATGGAGCATAGGATGTTACAGAGCATGCACTGGTTAAAACAGAAAACTGGAAACACATGCAGACAGTGTGATTGGTGGAGCATTAAGGGTGATGGGCGGAGCCAAACCCCAACGAATTTAGACACAAAGAATGAGCAAGCCATGGACAACCTCTGTAGCAGGGCTGGGGGGGGGGGGGGCTGGGGAGTCCTCATTCAAAAACATGAAACCGGGGTGAGCCAACTAGGACAGCAGCTCACAACTGGGAACTGTGCTTTAAAAATTGCTTAGAGTGGGAAATGTTTTCATAACAGAGATCAGAGAGAAAGAGGGGGAAAAGATATATAGAAAGTGAAAGAGAGAGAGAAAGTAAAGGAGAGCCCAGGGCTGACCACACAGCTGAGGCGTCCTCAAAGTTCTCACTAGCCCAACGTCAAGCCCTGAGCGCCTAAAGCATGTGGTTAATGCTAACCTCAGTGTGCTGATAAGTGGCTCTAAGCAGGACATGGGGCACAAAGCAAAGGCCAACATTGTGCTGTGTATGATCAGTCAGTGTTGGGTATGACATCAGTCACCGTGAGGCATGACGTCAGCGTTAACAGGATGTCGCTTCATACAATCTGAAAGCGGCTGTGGATTTCGATTGTGTGCTAGCAGTGAAATACGTGGAACTTCTGCAGGCACCATTGGGTCTGCAGTTAAGATTATTTAATTTGCTGTAGAAAAAGTTATGGGGTAAAACGTAATGGTTTTAACAACTTCACTGATCAGAGCATCCCCTTCAAAACTAAGCAATTATTACAGTGCTGTGTTCTCATGTAGATTTTCCCAGAGTCCATCAGCAGCTGTGGGTGGCGCCGTCTGGAAAGCGAAGTATAGCTAGACGCGACAGTGCCGGGGCAGGAGCAGCACAAAACAGAGACGGGAAGAGCGTCGCCACAGAGGAGCACAGCTATTGGCCAGATCATGAGCCAATGACAGGACAGGAGGAGGAGCGAAGGGGGCATGGCTACCTTGTAGGCGACTCGGGGCGGACATTTCTTTCCCAAGCCTAAAGGGGGGGACATGTGACGTAGCATCTCGTACATATCGAGGTAGGTGATGCGGCCACTTCAGTGGGATGGGGGCCAGATGGATAAAGGCCAGGTAGGCGAGGAGTGGACCAGAACCAGGACAAAAACAAAAAGGACAATGACAAAAAAAGAGGTCCAGGTTACTTAGATTCCCAGCAGAGGCTTAGAGGCTAAAAGCCCATACTAGATAGGTATGGACCCCCCCATTTTAGAAGTTTGGGGTGATGAGTATAGGGGCTCTGATCCCAACGGAAATTGGAGGGTGGAAAGTTCAAATGAGGTTGAGGGAGTGGTGATCTCATCTTGGGGATGCCTGCTCCTGCATGCTGAGAGACATCTGCGGGTAAGTGGAAGGGAGGTGGAACCTAAGCCCTTGTTGCTGATCTTCATGTGAACCTGACCCTGAGCACCTGGGTCTTCACAGGAAGCCTGCCACTTCCGTATCTGCTCAGACTCATGACCAGAATGTCAGACCGGGCCTTGAGCATAGTCCTCGGTATCAGACGGTTTCCTTAAAAACAGTGCGAGAATTTACCTAGATAATTGTTGATCAGAGGTGTCAATTTCAGGTCCAGAAAGTAAAACATCCAGACCAGGATTTTGTTTCAACCAATCAGTTGAGCATAAAGGGTCACAGTCACAGAGTGCTCAGCTAGTCAGTTGAAACAAAATCCTGGTCTGGATTTTTACTTTACGGACCTGAAATTGACACCTCTGTTGTTGACACACTTATTGGTATATTATATTGGATAGATTGCTCAGGTGCTTAGGAGTTCAAATGGAGCAACAGAGGCTTGGGTACGGCAGGCTAATAACTATGTGAGTGGGTGGAGGAGAGTTTTAGATCACATAGCACTGGGCATTCAAGTGAGCGGGGGAGGGGGGAGGGTGTCTTTATGGCGCCCCCTAGTGGACAAAGTGTTTCGCAAACCTTGTAAGCCACCCTGTTTGGGCAGTTCTTTCCCAAGCCAAGTGGCGGGGAAATGACACGCAACAAAGTGTACATATCCATGTAGCGAATACGGCCGCTGTGAACAGAGGACACCGGGTTAGAGCACAACAGCGACAATAAACACAGAGCCAGCCCTCGCGGCTGGGAGGAGGCACACCAGTCAGCAAGCTAAAACATACAAAGGAATCGGTGTATTTGTGGAGCTTCTGAAGATGGCTTAGGGAGTGGTGCCGTTATGTTCTGGGGTGTTGTCCTGGGGGGGGACTAGCACCCCCCATACAGTGTGATTAATATGGCAGATTTGACCACTATTTGGGACACCTTAAATGCTCCGGTGTGAGTAATGTAGGGTATCAAGTGTTCTTCTTAGAACTAAGATCCGAAGTGCTTCTCAATTTGCAAGATCCTGAAGCAATCCTAATGTGTATCCATATATATCCACAGTGGTCTCTGAAATCACTGCACATTTCCATCTTTCCCAGATGCTGTTTCCCACCTGCTGTGTCTCTGATTCCAGGGATAACAGGACACGCAGTCAACAAATAAATGGTGGAGTCTTCTCATTTCAGGCAGACCAAGTGGGAGAAACTTAACAAGTTTTCAGTTCAAGCTCCACTTCATCTTTACTGCTTTACTATCAGAACCTGTCACTTCACTTCCTTCTTAGCTGATCGGCATTCTTTCTTACCCAGAATGCACCAAAAGTTTCCATCACAGTTCACAGGGATCCAAGGGAGTATTAAATATAAACTGGTTGCCTGAGATCGATCAGAATTAGTTTTTTCCTCCAGAGATTTGAATAATTCAAAGGCTCTCCTTAGCTGTCTCTTAACAGCTTCTCAAAGAATTACGGAAAATCCAAATACAAAGCATGACAGCATGAAAGACAATTCTGAAATTTAAAATATAAACAGGTGGGTACAATCTAGGTTGAAAAACCTCACCTGTATCATGCTTCCTGGCCTGGTTTCGTATAGCACAGTTTAAAAATATCAATACTGCCTGCAACAAATTACAGATTTACTAGTACTGATGAAATAGTAGTTAATTGTCCGTCTTAAATGTGTTGAATTTAGGTGAGTTACTTAACTATATTTATGTTGAATAATTTTTTACTGATAATGTGTAACTTATGCAAAAAGCAACAGCTTGGAACTGTAATATGTTAAAATGCAAAAATAAATATTATTAAATTTAAATAAAAAAATACAGAATCACCTAGTCGGGTAAAAACTTTTAATCAGATTCCCCCGAACGTCTTCAGTCCCGTCTCCAATCACATTACATAAGCTCAATATATTTTAGATAATAAAAACATTGTCTCTTTCTCACCTTATTTTCTGCGTGGGCGTGTTTTGGAGCTTCAGTGAAAAGGCTTCCCTGCATGCATTTATGGGCAGGCACAGACACCTCTGCTGACAGATTGCTATGGAGATCCCGGATAATCTAGTGCCCTGTCCTCATGGGCTTCCGGTTTGCTCCCCATTGGCATCTCGTGGATCCTGCCTTTCTTCTTTTTCATGTACCTCCCCCCTGCCCCCACCCCACCGCCCGACGCATCAGACCCACCTGTGGGATTTTCAGGGATCAGTCAAACAGGGACTGTCGGGTGCGATGACATTAAGTCGGGATTTGTCGGCTGCCAGCACGCGCCGCACGCCTAGTCTGCCATAACCCCACTTCACTGTGCTTCCTCTCTGCCTGAACTGCAGAGGAGGGATACCTACCAAGCAGCGGGGTCGTACTCTGCCCACACGCGGATGAATTCGTCCAGGTGATGCGGCCCCAATATGGATGAGTCCCGGGTCAGGTATTCAAAGTTATCCATGATGACGGCCACAAACAGATTCAGCATCTGTGGGTGAGAGAAATGGTATACGCCCAAATCCAAATTAAATTTGTTTGTCTAGCAAATCGTCATAAAATTGTTTTTAAACTAATCTACCCCAACATATTAAAGCTAATATGCCAATATGCACACTGCACTTTTAAATTATTTGTTCAAATTTAATAAATATATCTAATACATATTATAAATATATAATGCAATTATATTATGTACATTATTAATATAATATATAATATATATATATATATATTTCTTAGCATTTATCCCTCAATATTGACTATGCTGCATGCATAGTTATGTATCGTCCATGGAGACCTGATAATAATAACAATAATAATAATAATAATTATCATAATAATAATAAGGCTATGGCTGTGGCTGGAGTCAGAGGCATAGCACACTGACCAGAAAGGAGCAGAGGAAGATGAAGGAGACAAAGTAGAAGTAAGCGAAGTCGCTGCCACACTCCTTCTTCTCGAGCCCGGATGACTTGTCGCAGTCCCGTTGGCCGAGACACGACAGCATGATATCGTGCCAGGCTTCCCCGGTGGCACTCCTGACACGCGCAGACATACAAGCCACAGAGGGTCACTGGCGGCACGTCCTGCTCCGCCTGTGCGCCATAAAGTGCGAAGGGGCAGGCGCTAGGACCTGGGGGATTCCGAACTCACCTGAAGAGCAGCATGAGCGCTTGGAAGAAGGTGCGGAAATTGTTGTGATGGTTGATGGACGTTTTCTCGTCGAGCTCGATGTTCCCGAAAACCTGCAACCCATTTACGGGCCACAGTTATGCACAACACCCCCCCCCAACATCCTTCACAGAGAGCAAAACAATGAGGTGTTTGGTCGAAAACCGCAGCCCTAAAGTAAGGTTGTACTCATAAGGGGAACACAGTGCATGCCTGTCTACTGTTGTGAGCAGCAACATCATCTCAGGTTCGGCGGCGATTAAGTCAGCCTCCGGCTCAGAACAGCACAGTTAAAGTGGACTGGGAAGCAGTATTTGATCAAATTCTAAAACATCGACCCAAACGCAGCGCCGTTTACCAACAAAAATGTTAACAATTCTGGATATAGACAATGCATAAGTGGGTGGGACCTGCACTGGCCATCACTTCCCATTGGTTACTGTACAAGGTCAGGTCAGGCTATGCCAGGCAGTGACTGACAGCATGCATGTCTCTCTGAGCCGAAGTCGTTCCACAACCATCCAGAGGTCGACACTCACTTGCATCCCAATGATGGCATAGATGAAAAAGAGCATGGCTATCAGAAGGCACACATATGGCAGGGCCTGGGGAGAGAATTCACCAGGGATCAGACAGGGAGAATTGGAGGGAATCTCTGACCAATAGAGATGGTACTGCTGTTGTGTGCTTAACATGAATTACTTCAATATTACAGCT
>JAODKN010000114.1:6765941-6780900 GCA_026774425.1 Petrocephalus zakoni
TGTTCCTCCCACTATTCTAACTAAGGAAGGTTGGTTAGGGTATTTGTTAAATTTGTTTTTCACATCCCAGTCCTAAGGGACCCCCAGACAGTGCACATTTTTGCTCCCTGCCCGCTCCCAGCACACAAGAACCAGACATTTAGTATTCTTGATTGGCCGGGAGCTGGGAGGGAGCAAACATATAAATGATTGTCGGGGGGTCCCCCAAGGACCGGGTTGAGGAACACAATGCTAAATTACCCTGAATGTGTGACTGCCTGAGTGTGCTTGAGTGGAATAATGCTCTTCTATAGGATCCTGTGGGAAATATCTCAGGTACTTTGTCCATGAAGGAACTCCTTCCTATGGACCACCATGAACATTGGTCTCTTGCCGGTACTGACTGGGTATGATGGTGGTCTCCACAGGGGGGCCGCTTATGGTGACCGGGATATGGACGGCGGTCTGGCTGGAACGTAGGATGTTCTTCTGATTGTCGACGTCTTCCTGCTTGTCTCCAGCAGCCGGATGAAGGCTGAGGGTGGGAACACTCACCATAACCTCAACCTGTCTGTCCCTGTGGGCCAGACGGGAAAGTCAATGTCAGTGGCAAGTTGATACCTAACGTTTCCTTCTTCAGAGGCTTGTGGCTAGATATCACTAGCCTGTGGTCACAGTAGCCAAAATAGTTACCTAAATACAAATTAATCTGATTCTTGTATCCAAAATGACTTACAATTTTATGCCATTGTTAGTGCTTTGCTCTAATTGCTGAGCTACGGGAGATAGAGCCTGAATATGCTATTTATGGAGGTATTTCTGCAAGACACTGGCAGAAACAGTCCCCCACATGATGACCACAGAGCTCCACCCTCTTTTCACTCAGCGAACCAGCAGCAACAACTCAATGAGGCTAACTACTGCTTAGGGAAGTACACTTCTGACTGAAAGGCTGGCGGTTCTGTTCCCAGACCAGCAAGGTACCACTCGGGTACCCTGAGCATGGTAGCACCCCCCAAACACTGCTCCTTTGGTGCTGACTTAGCTGCCCACTGCTATGTCACAATGCTGCATATAGGTTAAATGCAGAGGACACATTTCGGTGTTGTGCACTGGGTGCTGTGGTGTATCAGCAATGGTGATTAACCACTGTATGGTTGGGGGCACCGGACAGGTCGGCCGAGATAGTCTGGCCAGCAGACCTGTGTGGCGAGGCCTACCTGTGCCGGGGGGCCCTGGTGCCCGCCCTCTGCCCATTGTCCTTGCTCTCCTCCCCATCGATGGTAGACTGGGCTTTGATGTGGCGGCCCCGGTGTCTCCTTCTCTCTCCGTTGGCTTCAGCCTCCCCTTGGGGCTCCGCCGGCGTCCACTCAGCCTCCCTGTGCCGCCCGCGGTGCTCCGCCTTGCCCCCCCCGCCGAGCACACCGTTGCCTTCCTTGGGCTGACGGTGGCCGTGGTGCCGGCGGTGCTCCCTCTCGTTGGCTCCGCCCCCTTCGTCCGGCGGGCCCTGGTGATGGTGCCGGCGCTGGCCGCCGTGGCCCGGCTCCGCCTTGCTCTCCCCACCGCGGCCGTGGTGAGCATGGCGACGGCCTTCCTTCCCCACGCCCTCCTCCCCAGCACCATCACCTTCCCCCGGAGGGCGCTCCCGCCGCCGATGGTGCTTGCGAGGGTGGTGGGAGGGCGGGGGAGTCCCCTTCTCACCACCCCCCACCCAATCGTCCTCTTTCGGCACATCCCCGTTGCTGCCGCTGCTGCCTCCGCTGCCATCGCAGGTGTCGCCGTTGTGCGGATCCACCACCAGGGGGCGCTCCAGGTGAGTCTTCATATCAGGCCTGATGTGCAGGGTGGAGGTGACGCGCCGTCGGTCCTCGGGGTCCAGCTCACTGTACAGGGCCTCGTTGCTCTCGCGCAGGTGGTGCCGGCGCAGCTGCGTCGTACGCTGCTCCCACACCGACATCATGCGCATGGATTTCGGCTGCTCCTTGCTGAAGACAGTATGGAGACAGGGAGAAGGTCAGCCCTATAACGGGCGACCGGTACCCTGTCTATGACCGCTTTTGTCTTATCAACGGAAACCTTTATCGTGTCATTTCAAGGGAACACAGAGATCTGCATTCGCATCCATATGCATGACCACCTTTTCCTGGGCGTCCTGTCGGCCCACACTGTGACAGACAGGAAGTACTAGCGAGCCATTCTTTCATCTTAACACTCCCGTGGCACCCAAAGCTGGAGGCATGCAGACAAAAGACAATGTCTCCGGTTAACATGAGAAAATGAGTGGCTCTGTTTCACCACATTCCATTCCACCAGAACTTCTCTGTCGTCCATGTTATTGCATGGGGGACAATTGCTGGCTCCTCACACTGTAGAGGACGGCCAGCAAGCTCCCAGGACACCCTCTGCCTTGGACGCCATGTTCCCGACAACAGAAAAAGATGGTCGCTATGGATGTGCCCGTGCGAAAGGTCACCATGGCAACGCTCCAGCCATCATGGCCCAGTGCATGACCCTTCCCGAGGGACTGGGATGATTAAATTATCTCCCCTCTGCTAGACAGGCGGGGTTTTAATTACAGATTGCAATCAGATTGGGGAGAGGGGTGAGGACGGGTGGCAAGGTATAGCGAATCTGGGTAACTGAGGACACGCAGCATGTGGGGGGGGGGATTCTGGCAGACACTGTCTGATATGAACTCAGGGGCCTGCAGTCTTACAAACACATGGCGTAGTTTGCGCTGAAAGTGGTACAACGCTAGGCTCTGTCCAATACAGACCACCGAAATGCGGTCAAGGTTGGCGAAAGTCAGACCGCATTACATCTTGATGGGCCCCGAGGCAAGATGTAGCGTCTGTCAGACTGGCAAGGGGGGAGCAGCACCCCCCCACACACCCCACCCTTAGCGTGCAGTAATGGAGATGAGCAGAGTGTGGCATGCCCCCCCTTGCGGCCCCCTCCAGCAGCAGCTTCGGACCCATACTCTGGGCGGGTGGCCCGGCCCGGCCGTCACTGCCACAGGGGAACAGCGGAGAAGCAGTCGAACCATGGACAGGAGAGGTGTGGGAAGGCTTTGCAAAATGGGGGCGGCAATCCCACTGGGAGTGAGGCCGCTATGGGGGCAGGGGGCTTAGGTCTCACAGAGGTGCCTTGGTATCTGGCCCCCACCGCCTAGGACTCAAAGACCACGGTTCTGTAGACACTTCCTTGGGCCTGTGCTCCATACAAATGATGGCAGCTATTTGGTAATAAAGCATAAAACTCAATGAAATGGATATGTATTGAGATAAAGAGCTCCAGAAGGTCACATCCATCCATCCATACCCACTTGTCCTATGCAGTCACTGGGGTCCAGAACCTATCCTGGAAGCTATGGGTGCACCCTGGATAACCCTGGATGGGATGCCATCCATTACGACCTTATCCAATACCAGGTTGTGGCGGGGGTAGGCAGCCCATCTCTGGAAGCACAAGGCAGGGGTCACCCTGGAGGGGTTGCCAGTCCATCATGAGGGTCTTAGTTCAACAGACAGGCCATTAATATAAAAACAATGACTGGAGTGACATGGCTGCCTGCTGCTCATGATGTAAATAACACAGTGACAAATAACTAGCCTACAGGTGCCTGTTCCAAACACCTGTGTTTGTGGTCTGTCACCTGCTCATAGCCTTGCATGGAGTGGGGACAGGGAAGAGTCCACCGATGGCCACTTTGCTGGCTCAGATTATCAGTGGGAGACCCGCCAGTTCTCGGAAAGCGTGATGGATGGAAACAAACACTAGCGTGTTTGCGGGTGTTTGTGAGATTCCATACACGCACTTGTCATCATCACAACCTGCGTGTTTCCGGTACCTCGATACTCGATGGGCGGGAGAGTGGAAAAAACGCCTAAAAACGTACACACACAGAACAGCAAACACTGTATAAGTGATGTTACATCACAGACAGAGGTTAACAGCAGTTGGGTCTGGGCTGGGGGGATGGTGGTGGTCAGAGGATTGATAGGAAACACAGGCACAACCACTTAGAGGGAAAACACTTCAAAAAGCCTTTGAGGATGTGAAAACATAGAAACACAAGACACAGGGAGGTCAAATGTCAGAAATGAGACCAGATGTTGGTGATGCACAGGTAATGTTAAACCTTCACTGTTCCAACCAAAGATAAGAGCTACAACTCGGCTAAAACCAGTGACTAAGTGATTCTGCTTGCACTCCCTAGAGAAGCCAGTGTCAGTCAGACCGTTGGCTCATCCTAATATTTCAAGTTGATTTATTACTTTTAATATTAAACATATTTAACATGATTTATTTATATAAGTAGCCAATTCCAGGCGCTAAGTATGTTGTATATTGTATGTCCCATGCAAGAAAAACATTCCCTCTATTGGGAAAACTGCTAATGTTCCATGTATTATGAGATCTACAACATGATTAATATTACCAAGCACAAGGCACCTTCTACTGAGAGCATGCTGTCTTTAATGGCCCGGCCTGAAGTTCATATGCTTTCATAACTTTCATATGCTCAGTGACACCAGGCCACGGACATTGTCTACTCAACATGCCAAAACATCACTGCTTCAAAGGCGTTGGGGGGGGGGGGTATTTCGGGGAAATGGCAGCCACCCCACCTGCTTGTCACACATCTGAGATTTAGACTCAGACTCAAGAGTAAAGAGCGCACTCCCAGAATGTGCTCTACAGCTGACGCCTGACGTGAGACTGTGGCTGATTGAGAACACAGCAATCGTCATGGAGAAATCAGAGCGATTTTAGATGTTTTTCCTAAATTCAACTTGACATCATCTCAAGGGTTTAATGTTATCAAAAGGTTAATTCATTAGCTTAAAACTATCAAGGCATTAAGCTAACATTGGTTAATGTAAGGTTAGGTTCCTACTTAATCTTCAGGATCCGTAAGGAAACATCTCAACACCCTGGATACAGGATGTTCCTATCCTGAAATTTAACAGAACCAAAGTCCAAACAGACCGGTTTTGTTCAACCTCTAACCTTTTTAGCAACAGGACATAATGATTCGCCAAAACTGATCACCGAAAGGCAGCAACAAACACCAATGGGGCAAAACATTTTTTTAAGTTCCCTGGGTCCCGCCTGAATGATACCTGAGGACCCTAAAAGCAACAGTGACCCAATCAGCATGCCAATGGTGTTTTTTTGTTTTGTCGGCTGAGATGGGATGTGGGCGGGGGGTCACAAAGCCATCAGGAAGCAGCCAAGAGAAGGACACGGGGGACTAAGATCAGAGGATAACGTTGACAAGCTGCCATCTGCCAATGGGCTTGTGCTCTACTGCAGAAAACACACCACCAAAGAAAGAACCTTTAAGAGGACCCTATATAGAACCCTTAATATCCCCCAAAGAAATGTGTATGCACAGGTTGTGCACCCCTATTCACTGCCCCCCCCCCCAGAAAGAAAGCATAGAATATACTGCACATGACTGGGAAAGTGGGAGGCTCACGATGGTGATGGGGGGATATTTAAAGAGAGAGTGGGAAATAGGCAGGGTGGGAGGGGGTAAGTATCATAGCAGAGGTCAGAAACTCACGGTGAATTAACGCTGGAGAGGGAGGAGCTGAGAGAGAGCGCACCTTGATTTTGCTTTACAAAACTGCACATGCAGAAAGGGGAAAACAACAGTGAGAGAAAAAAGAACAAAAAAGGTCAAAGGTCAGCTAAGAGGACTCTGCAGGAGCCGGTCCGTCCTCCCGCCTGACCATCCTGCAGTCTCCGCCTCCTCCATAGGCTTACCTTGGAAGTCACAAAACATAAGACTGAAAACGTCCCCTCCGGCTAGCCAAGCGATTATATAAATGTGCCAGGAACTTAAAAATCTTAAAAAATGACAAAAAGAATCAGGGGATTTACAAAGCCTTCTGCCTCACAGGATCAGGGATCAGTACCTACTCAACTAAGTCAAATCTCCAGATCCGTGGAGCTTTAAGTCTCCGTTTTTGAGTTTTGAGGGTTTTCTTAAAGTTATTCTGACTTGCAGTGAATCTTTGTAAATGACCAAATTCTTTAAAAACAGCTTTAAAAGTTGCTTCTCAACAGTTGAAATAGTGCTTTGTAAAAGGCTGCAAATCATTTCAGAAATTATTACTGTATAAGCCATTTTTAAAAATGATTAGGGGTCTTGATCTCAATCAAGATGCTGCTAATCAGCGCACACTTTCGAGTACAATGCAATTACAGGATTACAGGATGCAGTTAACTACAACCCCAAAGTCTGATTGCTCATTTCCGCTGTATGACTTACAAGTGCTGAAATTAAGACTGACATAAATAACTACAGTTTCTATACTTAAACTGTTTATGGCACAGTATTGATCTGGGTCAAGGCTGTTGGCTAGAAATGTACCCAAAGCACTATTTCGTGTCATTTAAAAGACAGAAAGCTAATGGGGCTTTTACAGTACACTGTACAGTCATTAAACAAACGCAGTGCTGTTCTCCCTGCACTTACAGTACTTACCGGCATTCAGGCTCAGTTCTATTTCAAATGGGGCCAAGGCCCCAATCACACACACATGGAGAAATCAGTGTTTGAATTAGGGGATCTGGGGGGGGGGGGGCATAGCTTAGCGGTAAGAGAGAAAATACAGTTCAGAAACCCCTCCCCCAAAAGAGAGAGAGTGGAAACCCCCCAAGACCTCTGACACAATTCAAACACTGGGAAAAGTGACTGGTCTCTCCCTCCATTTCCATCACCATGCAGAAACTTTGTGTCTTTTAACATCTCCCTTTGCTGTCTACATGGGATGTTAAGGCAGTGAGATACACCCTCCACAGTGTCCTGTGGCATCTCCAGCTAGAGGGACCATACAGCGCCCCCTGGAGCTGGAAGCAAGCTACGCCGAACTGGCAGCCTGTGTCTAACACGATTACTTGTCAAATCACACACGGTTTCGCCCGTGATTTGCCAGTTTCCATTCAACAGGGGAGGAGGG
The DNA here is from genome assembly GCA_026774425.1 of Petrocephalus zakoni. Classification (NCBI taxonomy): domain Eukaryota; kingdom Metazoa; phylum Chordata; class Actinopteri; order Osteoglossiformes; family Mormyridae; genus Petrocephalus; species Petrocephalus zakoni. Next base: position 6,772,895 of record JAODKN010000114.1, read on the forward strand.
GCAACCGAGGGTTTGGGGGGGGGGAAGAAAGGTAATAAAACATCCTTAGAAGGCACAAAACCAACAAACGGACCAATCGACATGTGGGACATGGACAGACATGCATCGGAGACGGGGACACGGTTACATACTGCATAGCAGACAGGAACACCTACATGCACTGGGATATTTACTGAGATACAGCTGGACAAGGGCTTGGCAGAGGATATGCACACATAGGACTATGTGGAGACATCTGTGAGAACAAGGCAACAGAGAGGAAAAGGAAGCCAGGAGCTGGTGCTGGGGCTAGAGGGGCGGGGCCAGGGACAGGTGGGATAGAACTGGGGAACTGCACAAGTCAACTTACGCTGAAATTGAAATGTTTGCTGCTGAAATGGGGCTGACCTCCTTTACCTCCATGGCCTTCTGGAGAGCAAGCTTTTTATTGGCTGCTTCCTCCTGCTCTTCTTCATCCTAGCCAATAAGAAGATAGTGACTGGGAGGAGCATGTGTGGCGGGTGGTCCCATTCAATCTACTGAGTGTGGCGGATTAGCTCTGCCTGATGCAAACATTCTTGGGGTGAATGCTGAGACACGCTTAAAAGGAGCTCTCCGGAATCTATACGCTACTACTAGTGTCATATTTATGCGGACACGCTAGGCGTGGTGGCTTCTCCAGAGTGTGGAGAGCCTGCTGGAAAAAGAGGGGCATGAACAAGCCTCACCTTTGTGAGCTCCTGCGCATTGGCAAGGTTGTCAACAGCGATGGCCAAGAAGACATTGAGAAGCGTGTCTGATTGGGAGAGAGCGCTCAGGAAACTGAATCCACAACATGGGATCCCCTTCCCAAAATGATGGGTGGAAACAAGCCATCTATCCACAGGAAACCAAACAAATTACCCCGTCCATCTTCTTCCAACTGTGAAAGAAAAAGTTTTACATTAAGTGACCCCCCATGCTTGTGCAATTATACGGTCTAAAAAGACTCATTAACATGCATCTACACTCTGAAAATTGTTACGTCTCAATAAATCAACTCTGTTAATCATGCATTTGCCACAAGGTCCAAGTAGGTGAGGGTATGTCAATCGGTTCAGCTTAATTAGCCAGAGAATGAGATTAGAACAGAAATAACAAGATAAAAATAATTCCCACAAATGAGATTATGTTCAGACAGCACATTATGCTGCAAGAGAGGATACAGTTTCCAAAAAGCGTGAGGACGATGAAGTAGATGGAAGAGAACATCCCCCGGCTGACCCCTCCCTGGGACTCGATCCCATGATACATCACTGCATTCCAGTCTTCTCCAGTCAGAATCTGAGGATCAAGCAGCAAGATGACTTCAAATACATTTACATTCACAGCATTTGGCAGACGCCGTTAGCCAGAGCGACTTATATAAGTGCTTTAAGACTCTATAATGAATCTTTCCCGATGCTGGCTCAATAAAACCCAGGCCATGAATACCATCTATCTAATACTCTGTTTGGAAAATACAGGGTTTTTTGTTTTTAATTCAGGAAAAAAAAGCTCAAAGTAAAATATCAGAAGTGCTAATCCAGATATTTCTGAAAGAGGTAGGTTTTAAGTAATTTGAAGACATTCAATGACTCGGACATCTAGGGGGAGTCCGTTCCACCAACTAGGTGCCAGAACAGAGAAGAGCCGAGATGTGTGTCTTCTTTGTGCCTTGAGGGGTGGTGGGACCAGTCGAGCAGTGCTGGAGGATCGGAGAGATCGTGGTGCAGTGCGGGGGTGTGATGAGATCTTTTACGTAGGATGGTGCCAGACCATTTTTGGCTTTGTATGTGAGCATCAGTGTTTTGAATCTGATGCGGGCAGCTACAGGAAGCCAGTAGACAGAGCGTAAGAAAGGAGTGGTGTGGAAGAACTTAAGAAGGTTGAAAACAAGTCGAGCAGCTGCATTCTGAATCAGTTGGAGGGGCGCTCAGTGGCACACCGACTAGAAGTGAGTTGCAGTAGTCAAGGTGGGAGATGAAGAGGGACTGAACGAGTATCTGGGTAGCCTGTGTGGAGAGAAATGGACGTATCCTTCTGATACTGAACAGGAGAAACCAACGAGAGCGAGAAAGGTTAGTGAAATGTGAGGAAAAGGACAGGTGATTGTCCATGGTAACTCCGAGGTTGCAAGCAGTGACCGAAGGATGGATCAGGGAGTTGTCGAGGGAGATCGCAAGGTCCTGGTGGGGAGATGAGTCAGCTGGAATGAAAAGCAGTTCGGTTTTTACTAGGGTTGAGTTTTAGTTGATGAGCGTTCATCCAAGATGAGATGTCTGCCAGACACGCAGAGATTTTAGTGGAGACTTGAGTGTCTAAGTGAGGGAAGGAGAGGATGAATTGAATGTCATCCGCATAGCAGTGGTATGAGAAGCCATGAGCAGATATGTCCTCACCAAGAAATTTAGTACAGAGGGAGAACAAAAGAGGGCCAAGAAATGAGCCCTGAGGAACACCGGTGAAGAGACTACATGGGCCAGACGTGGATCCCTTCCAAGTCTCCTAAGGATGGACAGGAAAGTCTTGAGGCTGATGTCAAATGCTGCTGAAAGGTCAAGAAGGATGAAGACAGATGACAGTTTGGCTGACCTGGCAGCATGTAGCTTCTCAGTGACTGCTAAGAGGGCAGTCTCTGTGGAATGAGCTGCTTTGAAGCCAGACTGATTAGGATCCTGGAGGTTGTTTTGAGAGAGATAAGAGAGAGAGAGAGAGAGATGATTGTAGACTGTGCATTCAAGAATTTTTTTAAGGAAAGAAAGAAGCGATACTGGTCGGTAGTTGCAAGTGTCCGAGGGATTTAGAGTAGGTTTTTTTCAAGATGGGAATGACTCTGGCTTTTTTGAATGCTGTTGGTACATGACCAGAAGTTATGGAGCTACCTCACACTTTATACTAATATATACAGTGTGTGTGAGTGTGTCACACACACACAGACACACACACATATATATATACATACATATATAGACATTATATATGTTATATACAAACTGGCTGACTCTACTGTCTCCTCTAAGCCAGTTTCACAAGGCGACCTCCTGGGTTGCTTTTTCGGCTATCCTGAAGGACGTCCCACATATGCTGAGCTCTCATTGGCCACTTTTCCTTCACACAGGATGGCGAACTTCTCCAAAACCACCTCTACTGGGTTCAGGTCAGACGGCCACATCATGTCATGCAGCACTATCATTCTCCTTTGTAAGCACCTTCCTGTGCCCCAAATTTTGACTGGTACTGTACATTTATATATACACACCAAATGCTACTAAACAGGTTTGATTCTCGACAGACATGCAAAGTTCTCGGTTTATTTGAGGACAAACGAAACACCCCCCCCCCAAAAAAAAAGTATTTTTCCCACTAAAATAAAACACATGCACACACACACCTGGAAAACAGTGAGGATAGCAGCAGGAAAGGTATCAAAGTTTGTCGTTGGGGTCTCCTGTTCGAAGTTAAACCTCAGGGAAGAAAAAAACACAACAATGCAGTGATTGGCTCCCGTCAGCACAGGGGAGCCCATTCAGGAGGTGACATGGGGAGGGAGTCGCTATCAGTACAGCATCCGTGGTGGGGCTCTTACAAAAAGGGGTAGATATTCCTCCATCGAAACTCGCAGACCTCAGGAGCAGGTCTTATCAGCCTTAACAGCTCTCCTGCTAAATTGTCTAAAGTGTGTGTGTGTGTGTGAGTGTGTGTGAGAAAGAGAGAGAGAGACAGAGAGAGAATCCAGTCTCAGTTACCATTAATGGACCGACTGTTTAATGAACAGTAGAGAGTAAACGTGTCCGCGATACAAATCACAGTCAGTTCAAGTTCCACTGCTTTCCTGAGTGATCTTAAAGCACAGCGGTAACTGGCAGGTCTTTGACAACACACCAGTCACGTATAAAACACGTTCTATGGCACAGAACTAAAAATAAATCAGAGAGAGGCGCCACCTCTGAGCTCCAGCAGCCCGGCTGGGACCAAAGTCTATCCTTCTGTGTGTGAAGAGCGACATCTGTCTTCTGGAGTGGGTGGCGAGTGGGGCGTCTTCAGCAGGCCAAAGTGGGTGCTTAATGCAGCTACTGGGGGGCCCACAGTGGTCTACCAATGACTCCCTGTGAACACTGCGAAGGCCGATCTCCAAGCTCAAAGCTTCCCTGTGGTCTGCACATTAATTTATACTCCAGGGGCGGCTCCTAACCGATACGCAGAATGTACTGATGATGCAGGTATACAGCTGGGTTTTCAGCAAAGAGGCCGTAAGCCATCCAGCAGAACATGCCGGCCACGGTACCACTGCTGCACCGCTGCTATGCCGCTGCAAGGCAGCGCCAGCTGCCACGGAAGCAGCATCAGCAGGGCTTGTGAGCCTTGGCCCTCAGCTACCCGAACAATGGGGCCGTCCAGTTATAGCCCTGGCGGGCTGAGCCCAGTGACCATGTCCTCTAACCAGCACGGAACCAACGGATTCGACAAGTTATCCTAGCCAAATCCATTTAATTCCAATCACTGAGCTTTTAAATGCACAACAACTTGGATGAATGTGTCCGGAAAGGACTCTTTGGCCCTGTAAGTGAATATTTCTGTGACAGACTCTTCCGGGCAGTTTGCACTGAGAGCAGTGCATCTGTCAAGAAATGAATCACATCAGCTTGGGTCCACTACCCGCCTCCCATCAAAAGGTGTAGCTCCTCTCTGAGGCTGCAGGGATTTTTGGTGTTCAGCTTGAAATTGCATTTTAAATGCGATCTTTTAGAGGAAGTACTTAAAAAAAAGTATACAGCCATACTGCTGACTAGACAATAAAATATACCACAGTAGTACTACCCTTTACATCATGAAATGAGACAATATAAAAACTGGAAGGACTGGTGATATCAAGTGTCTTCACCAATGCTACATTTTGAGTTTTAGTAATGGTAATCTGTTAGCAACAGAGAACTTTCTTGTAAGAGAAGGAGGGGTTAGAATCAGGGGCAGAGCTTATAATAGAAGGTTTATAATTGGAGGAGGAGCTTATAAGCAGAGGAGGGTTTATAATCGGAGGAGGGACCTGTATGAGGTTGGTCTGGAGCAATGGGGCAGAAGAACACTCACTGGCCTCCGAAGAGCTGCATGCCCAAGAGAGCAAAGACCACAATGAAGAGAAAGAGCAGGAAGAGCAGGCTGATGATGGACTTCATGGAGCTGAGCAGAGAGACCACCAGGTTCCTCAAGGAGTTCCAGTACCTGCACAGGCAGAGAGGTGGAGACATTGGCATACTTCTGGTTTGATAAATCGCATTTTCCTAAAGGGGGCTAGGATGTGACCCAGCGTGCGATGTAACCTGTCACACCCAGAGTAAGACAAGGGAGACTGTCTTCCTCATTGTTCATTAGCAACCACTGATGATGTTCTCTTAATTACAGCTCTGCTCTCTGATTTTTGTAGCTACTTATAAATTGGCGCTTTGGCGACACCAATGTCATTTCCAAAGAAAAAATAACCCAAGATTTCATCAAACTGTCAGCGAGAGACATAAAGCTGATTATACTGCACATTTGTGAATGTGGCAAAATTCTCATTCACTCTATTGCATAGTTCAATATATCCTGTCGATTTTTGGGACACCTTCAAACACAGCTGGTCACAGGATCATTGGAGAGTTGGATGTTGAAGCTGGGAAATCAAGCAGGCTATACTGGAGAGAAAATTTGGAAACAAAGCCAAGGGGCATGGTCTTTCCGTCACTGTGGCATCGTGGGTAACATGGATCTCCTCAATCACACTCACTTTGTGACCTTGAAGATCCGGAGCAAGCGGAGGGCCCTCAGGACACTGATGCCAAATGAGGCCCCAGGCTTGACGAGGGACCAGACCACCTCAAAGATACTGCCTGCAATTACCTAGACGGGGCAGAGGTATAGAAGATAGGGGTGAAGAAAACAGGTACAGAATAGGTACTGATTTCGCTGTCTTATGAAATGACTCACAAAACAGAGACTTCATGGTTACCTACTGTGCAGGTAATTTGGAAGATGCCATAGATACAGGTGTTTGCCAATGTATATAAACTACCGTTCCAAAGTTTGGGATCACCTCCTTGTTTCCAAAAAAGCAATTTTTTCAATGTTGTAAACGACTATTGTAGCTGAAAAGGACTTTTACGATTATTATGTGATATCTTGATCAGTGTACAGAGCCCCATTACCAGCACCCATCAGTCCATTGTTCCAGTGGCACGTTGGGTTTAAGCAGCAAATTTGATCATTAAAAATCCCTTTTGAAATTATGTTAGCACGGCCGAACACTGTTGTGCTGGTTAAAGAAGCAATAAAACTGGCCTTCTTTAGGTTAGTTAAGTTTATGGAGCATCAGCAATTGTCGGTTCAACCGAAGACGCAAAACGGCCCAAATCAAAGAACTTTCTTCTAAAACTCATCAATCTTTTCTTGTTCTGATACTGAAGGCTGTTCTGTGGGAAAGTGCTAAGTGACCCCAAACTTTTGAACAGTAGAGGGTATGACGAGGTGGGAATATCTGGTCCATTTCAGCTCACCCCAAAGTCAAAGCAGTTGAAGGAGGAGTGGAAGTAGTTTCGAGGCCCAAGTCCGTACATCTTCAAGGCCATCTCCATCAGAAACAGGCCCAGGAACACAAACTCAGCCATGTCTACCGGGGAGGGAGTAACACAATCAGGGGCGGGGACACACTCCATGATTCATGATCCGTCTGTGGTCAGGTGTCGATAGGTGTCCACTGCGGGCATGTCATTATGCACTATAATTAACTCTTCTGGGGGGATGCCGATGAACATCAAACCAAGGAGTAATGCATTTTCCTTCACACAGTTCCTTCATGTTCGCGGTAAATCACACGTTGTCCTGGACAGAGAATCAATGGCGATAACAAGATATCTAACACCACACTGATTTCATAAATATTTCATAAGTTGTGTGGGGGGGAGAACGTCATAATTAATACGCTACCAGAGTGGGATTATAAAAAATGTAACAAAAAATGGTTTTTGTGATGTGTAGTGAAAAGCAAATATTAAAAAGTATAGCTGGATTTGGTTGTCCTGATAGTTTTGTCTTATAATCAGCATCATTCATAAATTAGATATGTTATAGGAAGTCTTATCATGTAAAACTAAACCAGAAACAGAGCGCACAAACTTTACTCCTCCCAGACCTCCAGCAGAAAGGTGAACAGGAGGGTCATCTCATGTCAAAGGAGGTCAGGAATGCAAAAGGAGAAAATTCTCAGAAATCAAAAGTTCTCTGTTTGGGATGATGCAATGGTCAAAGGTCATCAGTTTCTGGATATAGTGCCCTTTAAAAGGCGGGACCCCACCTGGACCCGGCCCTCTGAGCAGCCCTGGAATATGAATAACGGGGAGGCACGGGCAGACTTACACAGGGCGCGGGTGAGCCATTCCGGCTGGTCGTAATGCACGATGGCCACGCACAGCGTGTTGAGCCCCACCACGCACAGCACGATCCAGTAGAAGCTCTGGGCCTTCACCATGCGGCGGATGAAGAATCGCACGCGCTTCTCCTTCCGGCGGAAGTAGGAGGAGCTCTCGGTCTTAGTGCCCTTCAGGCTGGTCCGGGCAAATGGGGCCCCTGCAAGTATAGTTCAGTGGAAAGGCGAAGCATAAGGGGGGGCTTAATTCATACATTGGTCCAACATTTACATTCGCCAATGATAGGTGTTGAATCGATGAGTGACAGAGGAGGGGGTGCTGAAGGGGCCAATCAGCTTTCACCTGCAAATGCCACCATTACCCTGACCTTGCATCCTCCCACTGTGGACCTTAAGCCTCCTGCAAGTTCCCATAATGCAATGGATCCACGAGTTTAACATTCTGTCAGCTGTAGCTTCGTGGAGAGTATGCATGACATGCCAGAGTGTGGATGGATGGAGTCTGCCCGTTAGGTCTGTGGATGTCTCTCTCTGTATGGCCGGCATTTCCCTGACACTGCTTACCGCCAAGGCATGGGGGGGTTTCTGCAGTGTTCCTCCCACGGAT
>JAODKN010000114.1:6819613-6840421 GCA_026774425.1 Petrocephalus zakoni
TGCTTTAGCCCCCCCCGGGTGTCATAAAAACAATTAAAATTACCTTTGTTTGTTGGGGGTACGTTCATGGTCCGGTTACCAAACGGGAACCCCCCCCCCCCCCCCCCCCCCACTAACATAAGGATGTGCTAGTGGAGGTTTTCCTTTTCCAAACTACGAAAATCGACAGCACCGTCCACGTGGGGGTGGAACATGCAGCACTGAGGCCTCCTAATGCCGCTGATCTGGTCCCTGGTTTGACTCCTTGTCCTGTGTCTGCTGTGCAGTGGGGTGCAGGCTTGTATCTAAGCAGGTTTCTTGGACTTTTTACTCTCCCTACATCATCTGGGTTTATTCCAGTTTCCCTCCTGCGGTCCCAAGACTAATTGGCACCTCTAAATCGCCCGCGGTGTATGACTGCATGTGTGAATGTCTGCATGTATGTGCCCTGCCACCCAGGGTGTCCCCGAGTCCTCAGCTGCCTCGGTTGGGCCCCAGTCCCAGTGACACTGGCTAGAATGAGCAGATGAGTATATCACCAGCAGAAGCTGAGGTCTCGCTATAAATACTCAAACTTCAGGGTTTCCAGCTTTGGTCAGCTGGATGGAGTGAGATTTTCAGTTCAAGTCCACACAGAAGGACAAGTATTTATGTGTATCTAAGACTTTTATTGCCTTGTAAATAATCTGTTGGGTTTGCAAACTACCCCAACGCTTTTGATGTAGCTAATTGTAGGTTTATTACGGAATAATATAGATTTGCCGTACGTTTTCTTGCGTGAGCGAGAGAGGCTGAAAACATGAGTGTCACGCCAGATGCATGAGAGTTGGCAAGCATGTAACTACATAAATATTAAAACTACTTTCAGGAACTGGAAGAGTCAGTGATACAACAAACCTACATACACACTGGGTGTTTCTCAGTACCAAAGATGCAAAGATCATACTTGTGGTTTTTGCAAGACCAGTGCTGCTCACTTGGGGTGCAATAAATTATCACATCGTTCTCATTGGGCCAGGATCCAACTGATGTGTCCTTCATATCTGGGGCGGAGAAAGAACCTGATCTGGGGATTTTTACCATCCTCTGTTCTTCTGGGGTGTTTCTCAATATGGATACATGCATTCTTGGCCCAAATATCAAGGATTCATCAGTTGCATCCTCACCAAACGTGAGTAATCCCACAATCCACAGTGCCCGTTCTTGAGAGTCAAGTTAGCAAGACCACAAGTACAATTTTTGCATTCTTGGCACTGAGAAACAAACCCGTTCTTAAGTACTGGAACTAGTCTTCGACAATGGAAGATGACGTGAAACGAACGGGTACCGGAGAGCACAAGTACGGTCAAGTGCGAATGTTGAGAGACGCACACTGAAATTACGCAGGTTAAGGCACCCAAGGAGCGGCGGATATCCTCAATACCAGAAACTGCATGCACTCCTTGGTGCTTCAGCACCTTTCCCTGAACCACACGCTGTATAACCACCACCAGTTACTCACCCCGTCCGCATTCGCACGCAGGATGCTCATTAAGCACGGAACACTCCTTCAAGCACAATCCTTTGATTACCTGTTAGCCCATGTGGAAAAATTAATTATTACCAGATGTGCTTTTACCGTTATCATACTCAATCATGGCCACACAGTCCATCGATCTGCTCGCAGGGTAGCTACCGTGTTACAAATAACTGGTGCGCAGACTGATTATAGAAAATTCATCATGAGGTCACTTTATTGTGAAAACATAATGAAATCCAACAGAGAGGAAGGAAGGGGCCCAAACGAACATAATGGTGAGCAAACAGACAAACACGTTTAGTTAGTCTACCACGATGAAACATTACCTTTCTACAAAATTAAAATGGGTTGGGAGGAAGGGACTAGCTGAATTATTTAATCCAGCAGCAGAGGGCATAGTTGTGAAGGGTCGGTTAACCAGGCTGCGAATATTGGAAAATGCATTAATATTCATGAGGGAAGTGGTGCCTGATTGGTCAGTGGAAAACAGGTAGCACGTTCGCCGGCCAATAAGGTAGCGCTTCTCTTATGAATATTAATGAGCTTGCCAATCAGGTGGCGCTTCTCTCCTGAATGTTAAGTATTCCTGAACCACTCTATAAAAATAAAATCCGCAAACAGGCCAGTCACTAGTGTTGTCAACTTAGCGACTTTGTCGCTAGATCTAGCGACTTTTCAGACTCCTTTTCGAAAAGCTACTAGGGACGTTTTTTACAAACATAAAATAGATATTAATAAATGAAATACTTTGAGCTGTGTTAAAATACAGTAGCCTATATGAGTATTGGGTACAGAATAGGTGAAAAGCGAACACAATGTGGTGGCTGGTGGCTGAATTGGAGATGACGTCATTACTATAAAACTAATCGCGTGACGTCATCTAGCGACTTTCTGTTGGAAATACTTGGCAACACTGCCGGTCTCCGAGAGGAAGGTGGAGGTGCCTGCGGTATTACAGCTGGGACCGGCGTCTTGCTAAACTCCCCCCTCCCGTCGCTGGAAACGGCAGACACACGGCCGGCGATGCCCCCTGAGGGACACTATCTAAGCAGCCCATCGATCCGTAGCGCGTTCATTTCCTCTATGCGCCTTCAGATCTCTCTCACGAGCACGTTACAGCTACACTGTAATATCCGCACAGCTCCGTCTCCGAGATTGCTCCCGTCAGTAATCCCTTCTAATACAGACGTAAAACCCCCATGGATTCACACCAGGGTGCGCATGACTGGTGACTGCCTTTTCCCCCTCATATCTGGAGGTTTTTATTTTTTTTAATGGGGCAAAATCCGTCTAACCGGGACTTTAGGCGCCGGTCCCTGAGCCTGCGGGTATCCGTGTGCGCGGTTCTCATCCGTCGCGGTTTGCCTTCCAGCTTTCTCTCCGAACCGGCGTAGGGGAGAGCTGGTCATTTACACAAAGAAAACACATGAAACGAAAAACGCAGGGGCGGAAACAAGCAAAACGGCTAAGTGAACCCTGGAGCTGGAAAGGCATGGAACGAGGCCACCGCAGACGGTACCCCGGAGGGTGTCTCGGTCCATTTGGGTTTAGTAATAAAAATCGATATAACAAGTCATTGGCGTACACATCAGGCTGGTCCACGGAAAACGGCGGAGAGAAAATAAAAGTCCTACAACGCAGTAGGATGTATGATTGTAAATGTGACAGCTGCAGTTGATGGAACACTGCTGGTGTAGGGAGCCCCCTTAGTCCCCCCCCCCCACTTCCATTACCATAAAATTAATTTAAATTTTTAAGTATTTTTGAGATGTGTTTTCCTTGTATTCTTGACATAGGGACTGGAGTTAAAAAACACACAGAATGACACAGGGACACCTGGTAACAGCCACACAACACACACACACACACAGGGCCCACTCTTTTGCTGCTTTTATAGCGGGGAACTAGAGCTGAAGGGAGGAATAACCCCTTAAACTGCTAATGGACTAGGTCGAAGCGGCCAAGTCATTAAGCTGTACAAAACGGGACACGGACGTCCTATTACAGCCTCATTTACGGGTCCGTGAACCTCGATGATCAGATACCTCTTATTAAAATACGCTGACAAGCTATTTATTTTCAATATGACATCTACCATGATATGAACTGGGAATTCTGAGGTCAGGTCCCTGTGGGGAGGGGTCCAGAGGACTGCCTGTCCCAAGCCTGACCAGTACGGTTTCCCTTTGACTGTTCATTCCTTCTGATTACCATCCCATTTGGGGCAGCAAGAGAGTCCGGAACCACATCACGGCCTCCTCACAGGCAAATGCACAAAGAAGTCACGCTCCCGTGGAAGTTCCCTCCACGTCGCCATAGAAACATGGGTGGGGGGGGGCTATATGACAGTGGCCCTGCCAAGCTCGTTATGATATGACAGGAGATGGCAGGGTGGGGGGATGCAGCTGGATGTGTGGGGAAATAAGGAATGGGAAGAGAAATGAAAAATAAGCCACGTGCAGGGGGGTGGGGGACGTCAATGACCCCAAACAAACAGGAACACTTAACGCACAGAGGCCTAGAGACAATCAAATCGAACACAGCTCTCATTTCTCTGTATTAGGATTCCCAAATCCTGGTCCTGGAAGGCCAGAATCCACCATGCTGCACTTCGCTGCTCAGACACACCTTAATCAGCTATTCCCAGGTGGAGCCAGTGTGTCTGAGCAGGGAAACTTGGAAACTGCGATGCAAAGTGGGCCTTCAGCGTGGGAACTGGAGAAGCCTGATAACACATGACAGGGGTATTACAGCCACGTGGCACAGGCACCTCCCACCAGCGGTCGGTTCACAGCACCAGCGTGACCGGTCAGGGTGCTAAACAACACAGCACGGGGCACCGCGACCCCAAAGGACTACGGCTCATTTGCATAACACAAGAACAAACTAATTATCTATCAGGATAAGCCTGTGAAGGCCCATTAAGGCTCTGTGCAACAAGGCTACAAGACAACGTAAAAATGGCAGCCTCACTATTGATATGATAGCAAACATGGACATCGGAGGCAGAGGCTCCGCGTCGCAGTCAGAGACAGGATTCAGTTCTAGTTTATACGCCTCTGCGTTTGCTTCTATGCTCGTCAGAGCCGGAGCTGAAGCTCACGAGCCGGCAAGGCAGAGCGGAGTAGAGAGAAGGACGGGCAGGAGGAAACTGAAGCACAGCATCATGGGTATTTAGTTTGGGGTGTACATACAGTTCACATTTAAATGTCATGCATTAAGCCATAATGGAGAGCATGGGCCTGGGCCGTGGCTATAGACCGCAAGATGATATTACCGTCCATAAGAGTCCTGCTGGCTTCCCGGTGAACATTTCCATGGTTGGGTTAAACTGGATACTACTACTATTAATAACAACAATAAAAATAGTAATAATAATAACAACGATGAGTAGCCCTCAAAAATGGCTGTGCTCTGTCCATCTCAAATACTTTTCTCATTAGAATATCACAATTTAAATCTTTCTGCCAAAATAAATAAATAAAAATATTGTAGTGCATGTCCCTTACTCCCTACTGACATTCGGCCTCTCTCTCTTCCTGCTGCCTGACTTCTGGCAGAACTGGACGCTGGGACGTCTGTCACTTCACCAGGTGAGGAGACACCCTGGGAGTGTCGTGTGTGCCCGGGGCCAACTTGGCGATCACGGCGAAAGTGGGACCAGCTCCCTCTGATTAGGGACCTGGACAGATGCACCCAGCACGTCTGTATCCCGAGGTAGATTTCACTCGCCCTCTCTCTGTCTCTCGCTCTCTCTCTTTTTAACATGGCAGGCAAAGGCACAGCAAATTAATCGCTATGGCAACTAAAGCCCTGTCAGTTTTCCGCTTTTCCCGAAAGACTGGGGAGTTGTAGAGGGGAGAGCTCTGAAAACACGCGGATTCGACGGACCGAACTCATGCACTACAGCACAATGTGCAAAAACAGAAAGCAGGAACAGCGCACACGCACACGTTTGTATTCCTACCTTAGTGAGGACCATCCATTAATTTCTATGGGAAAAACCCTAATCCCCGTCATGATACCCTTAACCCCTACCCAGCTGTAACCTTAGCCACAAGTAACCAAGCAAAATACAAGACTTTTTAAGGCATTTTTAGTTTTTTAATTGCATTTACAGATTTTTATAAAATTGAGGTTATCCTTGTGGCAGCTGAAAAAATGTCACCACAAGGTAAGAAATAATAGGTTTTATCAAACTGTGGGGACATACAATAATATAATAATTATAAATCCACACACACCCTCCACCCATCAAGTACAGTTAGTTAACAGTGTGTGAACCGATTGAATTATTAGGCTTGAAGGCAAAACTCAAACCTAACTGTGCCGCCTGGCAGGGCTCAGCACGGCAGCATCGTCACGCCCTTCCCGCGGACTGCACGTCTGCACACGGCTCTGGGAGGCCCTCCGCAGATGGTACAGGTGTTTCAGTTTGCACCCCCGCCAGTTCTACGGCCTTCTCTCTCCCCACATGAAGCAGCTGGAGTCACTCAGCGCCGCACTAAACAGATCGCCAGCCCTCCACCCCATTTATAACGCCTTGCTATAGCTGCAGGCCAATCGAATTGCTACGTTACACTAACAGCTATCCCACCCTAGCCCGGCTTCTCCCTGTCCCTCCAGAGGGAGGCAAACACTTCCTAATCCCACAATTCCATGGGGACACTCATGGGCACAGCCTGCTCACTGTGACTATGAAAGACTGCCAGAGTCCAAAGCCGCCATGGGCGGCGACAAGTCCCCCCCACCCAACAGTAGAGGGTGACACAGAGCCAGAGGCTTTGCAGACCAGCTTTGTCACAGGCCGGGGAGAGCAAATTGCTTGTCCCTCACTCCTGTCTCCTGGCCTGGTCCCACGTCAGGATGTAGCAAAACTACAGCAAAAAGATAAAGAGCAGCAAGCGATGGATTTTCCAACAAAGACGTCAAGGGGGGGGGGGGGTTAATGTCAAGGGGTGCGGGAAACATTTGAGACAGCGACCAATACATGCAGGGATACTGAGAAGAAACTGAAACATTTAGAAGCCCTACCAGCCCTGACATGGTGACCTTTAATGGCCAGTGTTTAGGGTTCCCTTTGGAAAAGGACCAAAAGGCATGCAGAGACTGAACGCCGTCTGTAAGCACACACACACACACAGTGTCAGCACAAGCACCCCCTGCCAACAATCAAACGAAAGCCCCAGCTCGGCACCCCTGGTCTCTGGATTCCAGAGAAGAGTAATCCTTCACCCCCCCCGGTGTGAGACAGCCTGGCTCAGGAGGAGGCCGGTACCACGTCCTCGTCACTTAAGTCATGTGACCAGGCTATATTCTGCCCTCCCCAGGGGCCGTTCCGAACAAATTATGGCTAACCTGACATGCGCCGAAGTGACAGGAGACATTATTAATTCAGGAGGGCGTTTGGTCACGCTGCTCTCTCAAGCTACTGCTGGGACCCTGTCACTGACTGGTGAAATGCCCCCCCTACACACCGCCGGGCTTCTGTTCCTAAAGCCACAGCTGCCACAAGCAAGACCCCTCCCCCGCCATCGATATCTGCCAATCCGCCACCAGAAATTACAAGGTGCCTGTCCAGCAGCTGCGCCGTGCACTTCCTTGATGGCCGGCCCCCTCACTACTTCAATTTTACCGTAATCTCATGCAAATGCCACTTGTGCGCAAGCTGGAGGAGGTGCCCCAAACAATCTGGCAGGGCCGGGTGGCTTTTCGCATTTCCATGGCGATCGGTCACCAGCCGGCACCCTCTGACGCCCGTTAATGAAACCCAGCCGGCCCTGATTAGGCTAATTGACTGCGAAGGTTAAAATGGGGTCAGCTGGGCAGATGCTGGAAGATTGGAGCCAGAGAGACCATATTCCCCCTAAAAAAAGAAGCTAAAATTTTATGGTTGCCACTCTCAGGGTGATGGTATAGGGCCAAAATATTACAGCTTACATATAACGTATATTACGGTTTTTCAGTTTACTTTGCTTTACTACTAATTATCGAACCAAGTAAGTTATTCACTATAAAATTCATATTTTACCTGCTCAGGGCAGCTGTCATCCCACCTGTTTCCCACACAGAGACCATGGAGAGAGCAGAGGTTTCGCGATGAGGATGACACAATGCCCAGAGCTTACACTTCCGAGGGCCTCTGTGTGTGGTTCCCCCCCCCCAAGACACTGGAAAGGAACGGGGATCCCTCTGAGGTGGCGGCATTGCGGTGAGGGTCCAGCCTCCCCTGCTAATAAGCAGCACCCTCACCCCCCCCCGTCTGTAATGCATTGTGACATCCCGACTCTGGGGACGTGAGCATCATAAAGGAGTTCAGCTTCATGGCAGAAGCCACTGTCCTTCCTGGGCAGAGAGGCAGAGCAGAGTGTGATGTAAGAGGCCAAAAAGGGTTGCGATTAGCACTGTACCCACCTCCCACCAAACCCTAACCAATCAGGTCCATCTTAAGGTAGAGAAGTAAACCATCTGTAGATACTTGTTCTTCTGACCTCCTGCTGCCTCCTGCCCAACGCTTCCATCACTCTCACCTTAACGAGGAATCGATTAACACCTCCCAGCTGGATCATTAAAGCAGAACCCTTCAGGGGCACAGTGACACCCCCCCACCACACACACACACACACACCGTCACATCTAACATCTATATGTTCACAGGCAGATGAACAGGATAATTGATGTGGAGTGCTGCACTGCATTCTGGGTATACGGCGTGTCTATCGAAAGCTGCCTTAAATCCCAGCATGCCACTCCTTCGGCTCCCAATTATGCCCTTTTATTTGCACCTTTGGCCATAATGAGGCCAAAGGTTAATTTTGCAGATGCTCACAGGTCTGTTCATTGAGGAGATAGTGGGGGGCAGTGTTTGGGAGAGGTACTGTACTCAATTTCTCATGTAAAACAGCTGCAATCTTCATATGACCTTTTTTTCCAACAGAAACCTTAAATTGGAGGCTTTTCAGAGAGGAAACTCAAACCCCAGACTCAGACCCCCCTCTTAACATCACTCCACAAAGGATTGTGGGACTAGAGATTATTTAGCAATAAAAGGGAACACTGAGTGGCTGGCCCAGCCCCATCATGACCGGGCAGCAGATGCAGCAGTCCACGAAACCATAGGTGAAGCCAGGTGCACGTTCAGTAACAATTATAAGGTTTACCATGCAGAGGCAGGATCTGTATGGATGAGAAAGGGTGCGGCGCCATGGAAAATGCCCTGAGCAGAGTGTTTGTTTAATTATAAACAGTCATCCTCTCTTCATGCAGAGAACATGCTCTATTGGCCTCCGGATCTCAGACAGAGAACCAGATGGATTAGGCTAGGGAGATACCATCCATGCATCCCACTGAGCACCATCCTACGCTCTGAGGGATACAGGCTTCGGCCGCCTAGACAGGTGCCTGCGTGGCACTTTAATGAAGGCACTGGGCTGGCTAGGCACAGACACGATCTTCCTCCGGGGTACGAGAGACGCTAAGGAGAAGCTGGAAGTGTTTCCTTCAAGCCCGTCTTGCTGAACAGCTGGGTCTGAACATGGACAAATGAGCAGACAGTGTCACACTGACACTGGTGAATCTTTATTACCTGCTCTCCTCTCCCCGCCCACTGGCCAATCACACTGCTCTGCTCACAGACCTAGCCACGCCTACTCTCTACCCACCAGCCAATCACAAGGGCCTGACCACTGACATGGGTCTGACCACTCTCCATGATGCCTTGCTTCGGCATCATGTTCCAAAAAAAAAAAAAATCTTGCTCACCTCGGAGTGTTGGCAACATAGCCGTTGGTGACTCCCATGACCCCGTGCAGTGGATTATCAGAATCGGATCAGAATCAGAAGCTGCGGAGATCCAGCGATGTAGCAATAAATTCTGAGTACAATGCAACGCCTCCATTTTGTTCATCCATTTCCACGCGTATCTTTTCACACACGGCCAAAAATCCAAGCGGCACATTAAAGACAAAAGCAGGTCTAAGCTGTCTGACCCACAGCAAAGGCACACCCGCTGTCAGCGTGCGAGCAGGCGCAGCCCACCCACACAGGTGCGCCGTTCCGGGTGCTGTTCCGGGTGCTGTTCCAGCGCTAATTGGCTGGCAGCCCACTCAGAAGCGGCACCTGCGGCATGCATGTGGCTCATAACGACACTGCAGTGAATTATTTACCCACGTTTCAGCCAGACAGGCCTAAATGTAGGTCACGATCTTACACTTAATCGATCCGCACGGACGGGGAACTGGCTGAATCTTCATCGGGGGCATCTCTGTAGGGTCCAAAGCCAGCTCCCTTTCTGGGAGTTTCACTCTTAGACCTGTTCTGATCAAGCCTGGCTTTGAATTCTTGCTATCCATCTCAGTGAAGAGACCGGCCAATGCATGGAATAAATGAAGACATAGTGGGCAGCACTGTAGCCCCATTGCTTTGGTTCCTGCATCAAAATTTATATGTGCCTGTGGATTCTGCAATGTTACCATCAAACAGGCACTGGTTTTCAAGCTGTGTGGCCCCTCCCTTCCCTAGAGAAAAAGGTAGGTGCCTCCCCCCCACTGCCAACCTCATTCCACACTCATAATGCTGGCACTGACCAAAAGGGCCCGAGCCTCACATCTTACACCAGCAATGCCAAACCAGCCATCTGAAGCACGGTGGAAAAATCTTGCACCATAGATCTCGGGGAGGAGAGACACACACCTGGGGCAGGCCCCGGACGTCAGGGAAAGAGGCACGGGAGCTTAATTAAGAGGGAGCACACCAGAACGGGAAGCCATTTCAGTCATGTGACGTCATTCTGCTCGTGCTGGGACACAGGGGAGAAAAGTGGCTCCATATCATACAGCCATCCCCAAGGGGAGTAGGGTACCCGGAAAACAGCAGGACCGGGAGAGAGGGAGCGGCGAGTTCCGCCTGTCCACCAGCACAGCCCTCACTCCGCGTCCATCAGAAGGGCAGCGAGATCATTTCTTACCGCCAATGTATGACAGACGGCATGTGCTGAACACAGCAGCTAAATAGGCAGCTGGCCTGTGACACAGCGAGCAAAAGGGACTAGCCACCCACTCCTGAGAGGACTGGGCCTGAAGGGACGTGTCACAAAGCCGCCTGCTGCCGTGATTGGCAGATGCCCAGTCCTTTCCTCTTGGCCGCCAATCAGAAACGCTCTGCTGTCCAACCATTGGGTGGACAGGAAAGGACTACAAACATAGCTACATCCGCTCTGCCACTGACATGTACTGACCTGGCGCAATGTGAAAGGAAGACAGGTGTGTTTTATGGGATGTCGTCAGGCCTGTCTCCACATTAAGGGCCGTGAACAAAACAGAAGGGAACAGCAGAGTGGGACTGATGGAGTAGTGACCCCATGCTGGCCCGTCTGGGACTGATGGAGTAGTGACCCCACGCTGGCCCGTCTAGACTTTCCCGACAGGAACCACCAGAAATAAACTGCACACAGATATATCCCATAAGGCCTCAGTATGCCACTTCACCAGTACATTGCTGGGTCAGAACCTGGACTGCTGGTTGAACAAGGAACATATTTATATTTATACCAACACCTGAATCCAGATTACCTTAAAACCTTATACCCACCTATTTACTAAAATATTATTTACTAAAAATGTTAATTGGCTATTGCAGGAAGGAAACTTGGGACCAAATCATCTGTCAGCGTGATGTTCCGAAGACAGCCGCCCCAAGAACCCAGCAGTGAAATCACTGTACTGACCCCAGGATTCGAACCAACAACTTCCCGATCACAGGGTCCTAACCCGCTGAGCCACACCTCCCCCTTAGCCGTGTCACACAGCTGGGAAGCCATACAGAGGAGCCGGAAAACGGCTCGCTGCTCCATCGATCGGCACGCGGCTCCTGCTCTGTTAGGAAAAGCTGCTGATGTGGGACCAGACCAAATACAAGGTCTGCTACTGCCTTGGGTGGGGGGTGGACAAATTTATTTAAACGCTCTCATTAATGGGGAGGGGAGCCACAGGGTGGGGGCCGCCCGCGAGAGATGGAATTACGGCTTAATCGCAGGGGAGCGAGACCAAGAAGGTAAATAAAAACAGAGGAGGATCTGACGCTGGGCACTTAGGCCTCTGTAGCGATACCGAGCGACCCAGCGGGTCAGGCTCAGGCCAGGCTCATTTTAAATGTTAATTGCCACAATAATTGTATTCATGGCATCACTGCCCCAGCACTGGTAAGGTGATTACAGCAACATCAGAATGAGAGTTAAGTTTTAAAACCTTGAAGTCACAGCAGACCACAACAACAGGGGTTGTCTATTGATATTCTAACCCCCCCCCCCCAACTCATGGTTACACTTACTTCTCGACTCCAGCTTCAATAAGTAATTGCCCCCATGTCTGGGGGGGGGCTCCTGCTCCATTTGTTAGTTCCAGTTTACATAAGTTCAGGATGTGCTTGATCACTGACATTTCAGAAAATGACCTTTGACCTTCCCTGCGGCCCACTGCTCCTGTTTAATTAGCATGTTGCTATCTGGAATCTTCTCTGTGGTACCTTCTTCCTTAAGGAACACCCCCAACCCAGGTGGTTTAAATGGGGCTTCCGCGTTGTAAGAGCAAGGCCACTGGACGGCCCGCCCAGACTGCTGGAGCTAAGATGGGCTTGCTTCAGATTCCCTCCTCACTGTCCACCAGCTTCAATTCCATTAACCAGGTTTGGCCCCGACTACATATCACTAAAAACGGCTGCCTGCAAACTGCGAGCTGTCCTGAGAGCGGCAGGTCTCGCCAAGGGGACCTTCTTTGGCTTCAGGGCTTTCATCCCCCATCTCTGGGGGACGGCGTCACAGCGGCATTGCCGATCAGCATGGCCCCTTATATGTTGTATGGCCTGGCACCAGCCCGAGTCAATCAAAAGCATTTCACCACTGCCCTGAATCCCAGGAGCTACCATTTCTGCCATAATCACCACTGAAGCCCAGTCTGCCCCCAAACACAGACCCGCAGCAACGCCCTACCTCAGACGGCTGAGTCACCATATGGCAACCATCCCAGGTGAAGCTAACTCAGTCCCCATTTAATGATGCCCTGTCAGGGACGGCCTCCAGCCCCCCTCCCTTACCCCACCCCATCCTGTGCCGCTCGCTGGCTGGACTCACCCGGTGAGCACCACCACAAAATCCATGACGTTCCAGCCGTTACGGAGGTAGGAGCCCTTGTGGAAGGCGAAACCCAGGGCGATGATCTTGATGCCGGCCTCGAAACAGAAAATCCCAATGAAGTAGGGCTCGGTGTCATCCTATCGGGAAGAACGAGACAGAGAGACTGAGAGAGAGAGAGAGAGAGATGTAAGGAAAAACGGGACAGAGAAAGGCAAAGAAGGGCCCCCCTTGGCTGTCACTCCCGTAGAGAAGTGATTTGTCTGCTGAGACACCGAGTAACAGCTGACAGGTGACAAAAGGAAAGCGAACAGCTACCTGCTGCCTTCAAGGAAAATCATCAAGGAGGAAGCGATAAAAAAAAACCCTTAATGAGCAATTTCACACAGACTCCTGTCTCTCGAAAGGCTCGCCTGGGGAGAAGGGCGCAGGGGTGAGGGTGAGGGAAGTGGGCACAGAGCGAGCAGTAGGGGACAGACTCCAAGCGCCGACCTCCAAAGCACCAAACCATCTTACTCTACGGACCTGACTGAACAGGCAGTCCTTGACCATGGATGAGAGCCTGCCAGCCATTTATCAGGAGCTATCATCAAATGTGCCGCATAACTACGGAGTTTTACACAATTCTTAGATTCATCCAGGTCCGTGACAGAAAATCTACTGATGTTCTTTACTCCAGAAAACTCCAGGGGCTTAAATTTGTGAAGCTGTGTCCCTTTAAACTCAAAGATTAAACAATATGGCGAGCCAGTTCTCCTGCTTCTGAAGCTGGTCAGAAGGTCCTGAAACGTGACGCTTTATAGACACACTTACCAGGCGCTCGGACATCGGAGTCTTGTCCAAGGCGGGGAGGTGCTGCTCCAGGGCTAAGACGATGCAGTTGGCGATGATGGTGGCCAGGATCATGTACTCGAAGGGAGTGAACGGGTCAAGGATATTATCTCAGGTTTGGATTGTATCACTGATCTTCACATCAATTATGAGATTACAGGCTACTTGCAATGTTATCATCAGCATCAGCATTCTGTTCAACTGACGCTTTTATCCAGAAAAGAAGACCACACTTGCATTCATTAACACCAGTATTCATAAGACTGTCTTCAGCCGGCATAAACAATGTGATTTGAGATATGAATCTTTTGCTGATTTGGCAGTTTTCATAGAGGGATTTTGGTTGCACTCAAGGGTAACTGGCATTTGAAATCTAAGGTCTTTGATCGATGCAGTAGTACAATACACCCTACACCTCAATATATCACAGCTCAATTACAATAAATGTCATATACAGTATAATAAAAATATAGATACATTGAATATGTTTACCCAACTACATAAACACAAAGCCAACTGCCACCCTACTGTATAATTGTATATTATATATAGGCATGTACAGGCATGTGGGGAATTAAGTAAATCAATAGGGCTAGTTACATTTGACAGGTACACTGCTACTCAAGTATAATTACTACTAATTACATCTGCAAATTTGCTTAAGGGGACAAAAAACCCAAACAGCACTGAAGCCATGCATGAGAATATGTGATATCAAAAACCATGACTTCCTGCTCTTCACAAAGCAAGGCTCTGTGAAATTCTTCTGCTGTTCCATCCAACCACAAGTTCAGTTATATGACTAATTTTCACTCAGGTTCTATTTCACTCCTTTTTTACATGACGAGCAGAGCAATGTGGAAGTGGGCGGAGAGGCATAGCCTGATCGAGGCCTAGGTTCCGAATTCATGAAGACAGGTCAGAAAAGCGGTCAGGACGACATTAGCTGTACACATGAAGAAGCCATTTCAGCCAATGTGAAAATGATTCAGTCGGTTTGGACAGGTGTGTCAGGGAATCAGCTGCAGGGATGTAAGAGGGTACCATGTCACCACTGCTCTCGATGGCCCCCTGCTCTGCAAAATCTATCCATCCTGGTACCTGGTATATCTAAATCATCACATTTCCTGCTAATACCGTGTGGCTCCCTTACGTTTCATCCCACCACTTTAAGGGGGAGGCTACTCACTGGACCAAAAACCAAGTTGAGGCACAGGGGTTGCCAGCTCACTGCACGACAGATGTTCACCTAGAGGACAAGTCTGTCTGCCATTCTCCCCCCTTCCTGACAAGAGGCAGGATTGAAAGTGCTGCCGTTGGAATACACACACACACACACACACACACACACACACCATGCGAAGTTCAGGGAAAGGTGACATTTCATCAATCGCGGCAGAGAAACTTTAAATTATTGCAGCTACACCAAGCTTATGAAGACGCAAAATAATAAAATGTTAAGATGTACCAGTCAGAACGTTACAGCTGGAATCATAAGCCACAGTTCGGTGCTTTCGATCTTTGTGGGGGGGGGCACTGGTTCTGAAGAGCGCAGGAGCAGATACAACATGATGCTACATTCACCCAGACACGGAGGCAGGGGGTGTAACAGCCGGTGGAGCACACAGCAGAAATACAACCAAGTGTGTGTCACTACATGTTCATCGTTTAAATGTTGAGAGCCTTTGCCTGACCATATTCACGTTTCTTTTTTGCAAGTGTACTAAAGATGCACAAGTTTTTTTATCTGTTTGAATAAGCCCATCATACTATTTACTGTTTAACCCTTGAACTGTCCAGGGGAGATAGTAGTGGGAATTAAATCCCAATTTAAAAATGATCAACCCCTATGATTCAGAGCTGATTACTTAAGTGTGTGTATCCAGTCCACAACATATTTAGATCTTCCATTCAGTCACTGGCTCTGCATTAAACACAGTGCCAGATCTGCCTGGCTGGAGCTGAACAGCAACACTCCCATGGTGGCTGCTCTGCTCTGTGGGCTCCCATCTCCCAGCATGCACCATGTTCGCAGCCATGGCTGCGCCGTCAGTCAAAGTCTCTGAGAGATCTTTAACAATGGAAGCCCAGGATAAAGGGAGGTGTGAATACAGCAGAGTCACGTTTCTGTTGGGCGGAGGGGGTTTGGCCAAATCAAACCATTTCACAGCCGTAAACCTGGTATTAATAAAACTGCACTGAGTGTCAATCGAATGAATCACATTACTACTGGCTTTTACTATTTTCTATGTTTTTAGCAGTGTTTTTGCTAAAAAAAAAAAAAAGAAGAAAAACACTGGACACATTTCTAATTATATTTTAAGAAAAAAAACGTTTTCTTTGCTTCTCTATCGTACATGTCGTGGACGTGATTTAAAACACGTCGACATTTTTTAATCCTTGCATTCTGTATTATCGACAAATCCAGTTCCCACCAAACAGCGACCTCGCCTCGGTATGCCTGCTAAAAAGACTTTGCTCTCCTTTAAAAGTCCTGAAGGCAGAGGCTATCAGCTGACACCGACGTGGTCGCGGCTCTTCTGCCGGGCTGTTCGTTTCTGTAACTTGGGCGGAAGCGTCGCCGATGGGGTCGGCGGCGTTGACGAAAGAGCACGGAAAGTGCCGAAGCACCCCGGCGAACGCCTTGCGTGCGCTACAGCGTGCAAGCCAGATGCAATCCAAAGAAAACATCTGAGACTCAATTAATGGACATTTCAAAGGCGAAAGGCTTTTAGCGTCGTGCATGTCGAATGCTTGCATACGTTTGGTAAAGTGATTGACGACGCGTGTTAAAATTTGCAATTTTCCCACAATCTCCTTGATAAGACTATATAACAGCAGTGACGCCCTATCTCACGTTAAACACTCCAACATATTTTCTAACGCCAAATCCAAAACCAATACAATAGTTAGATTCTACAAGTAGCAGTCCGAGGTACATATATTTATGCCTTGTCTCCATAAATCAAAAGAAAAAAATATATACCCATCTTAATTATGTACGTGTCCCTACCAATTTCACATTTGCAGGAAGGAATAAAGCGCTGTTAATATTTTTAAAGCATACTTCAGTGCATTATTAAAACCATTCGTCGTGTTGGCTCTTCCAATTCAGACCATCGCCGACAACGTTATCTGTGCCCAGATAGTGTGCAATATTTATTGGTTTTCCGTGTACGTAATGATAAAAAGGTGAACCTAAAAGCCCTAAAACAAATATCGACAGCACGCACCCGGGAAATAGAAAGAGCCTGCCTTACCGGCACCGGTATTGTACTTTGTGTTTGATAAGACTGGGAAAGCGCGACACTGTTGCACATTATATAGGCTCTTCGGTTGTGATATTTTTAAAGACAAACGAAATGAGAACTGCGTGTGCATGTGTCTGTATGAGGCTCGAAACACATGTGTGGTGGAGAAAAAAAACAGATACTTTCGGCTGGCAAGTTGTTAAACGCGCACACATTTTTTGTTGGCTCTTTAACTTGTGATTTTTGGGGAAACAGCAGAGATCCAACCATCACCTGTAATACCAACCACGGGTAAGAGCCCCAAAAGGATATGGCCATTCGGTGATTCTCTTCGCATATTTCCGTATGATATTGTCTTCGCTAAAGATAAAAAGGGATCGATTGACAGTGAAGCAGTTCTGCTTGACAGGAATAGGGTTGTATATGGCCATTGTCCTGGCTCTCTGGGCCATCGATTGCTTGTACATCCTCTGGCCGCCTGGGGGACCTCCTTGCCGGGCTGCTCCTCGCCCGGCGCCCGCTGGGCCACCGCTGCCTCCATAGCGGGTAGGTAAATCGTCTCCGAAGCGTGCCATTCTAGAAGCGTACAGATCCAACAGGGAAAAGCCAAACTGACATCAGAGAAAGCAGAGGGAAGAAGCATCACACCAAAGACAGCTATTCCGATCAAGAGTTTGCATTCAGTGCGATTCTCTTTTATTTCCTTTAATGATCAAGTAATTAAAGGAAACGAAAATAAAAACAGTCTATTCCGAATTAAATTGTCTTCCCATTCTTTCCGTCTTCTCCGTTCACTATACGACAGGTGATAAAAAGAAAGTTTATATCATAATGGCACAGAACCATTGCAAGGTGCCTTCAACCTCCACTGAAGATACATCTTCCCCCATTCATGCACGATGTAAAACCAACACCCGCGCTGAGAAGCCAAGCAACGAACAAATTATTCTTCAGCACCAAATGTGCAAACGCTTAAGAAAACGCCATGATAAAAACGCACATCACCAATAAAAGAGCAGGCATTCGGATGAAACCAATAATTTTTTGTTCGGTTGATTCCCAAAAAAAGGTGACAGTTTTTGGCTTTGCTTGTTCCAATCCTTTTCCGTAGAAAGACAAGTAACCGGGAAGAAATCCAGTAGTGCCACCTGCTCGGGTTCTCTTTCGATCAGCCGCGTACGAGTGCGATCACTCCTGCAGGCTGCGTCCCTTATGAATCCCGCACATGTGATTACCGAGGCGAGAGCGGACTCCACCTGTACCGTAATCTCTCGTATTGAGCGAATGAACAAAAAAATGTTTGCTTGTGGCTACTGGGGCGAAGGAAGAAAAAAAATTATTGTGGCCAGTTGTGGACTTTAATCACCAGGAAAAAAAATGTTTTAGCCCGTTATCTTTTTATGACCTACAAAAATAATTTCAGCGATGCTTATTAATATATGTCAGACTTTTGGTCGTTTGGTCGTTTTTGATGAAAAATCAGTCTGGAGATAGAGCAGGAAGCCTAACACGTTTTGATGTTACCAAGTGAAAACTGGAATAAATGTATAACTTTAGAATGTAAAACATTCCATGTATTTACTACTATCATACTGATTATTAGCCAGATTAAAATGACATTGTTTAGGGGTGCTTTACGGCTAAAATGTCTCGCAATGAAGGAACAATCTTGCATATTTATTTACACGATTTGATCCTGACTGACGGACGAACTCAAATACAATTCAAATTCCAGCGCCTATTACCTCTTTCAGTCTCTAAACGAGTGACTTGATTTTCACTTCACATAGAAGAAAAAAGGAGACGACTGCACACGAAGTTATAGCGATAAGCTGTGAAGGTAAATATCCATCGGAAATTTTGTATTCATTCGACAGCAGGATGTTGCAACCCGACAGAGACTAGTGAGTCAACCCGATAGACTAAAAATAGTCGGTCGGACCGGGGCTTTTAGGGCTCACCGCAGCATCTGCACAGTGAGGTCAGGGGAGTATCAAGGCCTGAGCCAGGGATGCGGACCCTCCTCATTGTAAAAAGGGATCACGATGTTTCAGCAATAAAATGATGTCAGCTATGACCAAGCAGAATGAATATATGTGATATTATATTGTTATATAGTGTTGTGGTGTTCAGGTGTTTTTTTTTTAGGGTTAGGTAGACCGAGGACTGGATGCCAATAAATGACAGATTACAGGGGTCTGCTTGCCATAAAGGCAGCAACAAGAAAGCATTTAAGGAACTGCAGTTCATGGTGCAAGCATACAGACCTACATCCACAATAACAGGCTCCATGTTTAACCTTAGCCAAGCAACCTATGTTGAAATGCATGACAGACGTTCCACCGAGAAGTTCTAGGAGTCTCCCGTAAACTGAGAGCAGCTCCCTGACACCCGCGAATGTTACACAATGTCCCTTTAAGCCTTATGTTCCATTATTCAGCGACAATAACAATAACATCAGCGACAATATCACGGTGTACCCAAAATGCCAAATATACCACAGCATACGGTAATTACCGTGATACTGCCCAAGCACACTCAGCCCTTCCCCCAACTTCCAGTTATCCTTCTTCTCCGCTGCTGGAATCGATGTCTAAGGTGGGATGTCTCACGTGAGCAAATTCCCAGCTGCATAAACAGGTGAAGTGTAGAAGGTGGTGTCACTGTGAATAAAGGAGACCTTCTGCACTACTGAGGCAATGACTGCATCTTTTTGAGGGTTTGAAACAGAACTTCCAACCAAACCATATAGTAGTCACCATCTGGTCAACCGGACCACTATTTGACTCTCGGAGCCCAGGTAAGGGGCCAGGGATCCAAATTAGACAGGGGCTAGAGGGCCTCAGAGACCAATGAGGCTGCTACGTCCATACACACTCACGCGCGTGGCAACGGGCCCCTGGTCTGACGACGCCATTCGCACGTTGTCCCTTGTGAATCTCCGTAACGATGACTCACCCTGTGGCTTCATCTCTGCTACATGGAAAAAAGTGTGTGTGTGTGTGTGTGTGTGTATGCTGCGGGAGGGGGTGGGGTTAACACTCCAGAGGCTAGAGATGGTAGAGACGGAGGAGAAGACGAGAGGGTTTGTGACACAGCAGCTGAAGCGAGTGGCAGACAGGCGGCATCTTGCCCAGCCAGGCTAGCCGTGTTCATGGGCTTGCCGCAGAACATCCAGGTCTACAGCAGGTTTCCATTACCAATAAGAGTAATCCATAAAAATTACTTTAGAAATCTGATGGTTGTAGCCTTCTTAAATGCAGAGGAACAGGCCACTTAATTGTCTATAACTGTCCAGCACAGAGATGACATGCGTTTATAGGGGGTGTTTGGCAGCATTACCTCATACCCCTGGGCCTGTGGTTTGAGTCTCCATCCTGGTTCCATGTGTGTGGGGTTTGTGCACACTTTAGACTGCCATTTTTTTCATCTTATGAGTCTAAACCCAAAAATACTTCCCAAAGTAAACTTGAGAATGAAACGATATGACAGATCGAAAGGTATGTCTAATTAATTAACAATTAACCAGGGAGGGGAAAAAACATCATGTAAAGGGTGTCCCTGTGACAGCCAATGTGACACTGGTCCAGATATCCATGTCGATATTTCCATTAGTTTTCCTCCCTAAGCTTTCCTTTCCACTCTTATTTTGAGGCGCCATGAAGGATCACGCAGAGACAAGGCTGTTTGATTAATTTTTCAGCTAGAAACTGCTTTGAACATCATATACTAACTGCATAAATCAAGCACGAATTAGCAGTCAAGATCAGCTACCAACTCACGAAACACAACTCGTTTCCTCCTACAGCCCGTTACTGCTGCAAAAATGAGGCAGCTGCTCAGCCTCAGCAGCAACAGTCAGCAGCTCATCGCAGAGCAGGAAGACCATTCGCCCATCGCAGCGCAGGAAGACCATTTGCCCATCGCAGCACAGGAAAACCATTCCCCCATCACAGTGCAGGAAGACCATTCCCCCATCGCAGCGCAGGAAGACCATTCGCCCCTCGCAGCACAGGAAGACCATTCGCCCATCGCAGCACAGGAAAACCATTCCCCCATCACAGTGCAGGAAGACCATTCCCCCATCGCAGCGCAGGAAGACC
>JAODKN010000114.1:6852625-6874811 GCA_026774425.1 Petrocephalus zakoni
ATACCTGTTGAGGATCTTCTCCTCCTGTAGGGGCTGGGTGCTTGCCGCTTCCTTCAGCTTCCGGTTGGTCTGAAGGGCGCTCCATACTTTGGAGTTGTGGCTGCAGCACTCCAAGGGGGTCTCCCCCTCGCGGTTCTTAAGGTTCACGTTGGCACCACGTGACAGGAAGAGCCTACAAGTGGTTAGGTGGGGAAATGATATTTAATGGGTTACACCACATGAAATAGTCACGGAACTATGCGCTTGCGCTTCCTAAAATACATAACACATCCAAGTGGTATTTTCCGAGGGCAGCTGAAACTCACGTCACGCAGTCCAGCCGGCTCTCCCGGGCCGCAATATGAAGGGGTGAGTCGCCGTGCATGTTGACAGCGTGGAGATCACACCTAGCGCCCAGCAGGAGCTCGGCGATTTCCACGCAGCCCGAGAAGGCCGCCCAGTGCAGGCAGATGTTCTCCTCCTGTGCCCAGCCACCACAGCGATCATTAATGTGTAGTCTGGAAGGCCTTGGGCAGGCTAAATAATCTGACTTTTAATAAACCGTGAGCTGCATAAATAACTAAAAGGCCACAACATATATATTACAAATAAAAAAATAAAATTAAAAAATAAACTCTCAGTAAGACCCTCTTATGGGTGTGGGGTAAGGATTCTATGGTAATGCTAAAAATTTGAGTATCAATCTTTGAATGAGTGGACAGAAGAAACCAGCAACTAATGAGCGAGATCAGCAGAATATGCAGAAAACGCTTTGATCAAACCTGACTGACCTTGTCTCTGATGTTAATGTCAGCGCCTCTGGAGAGCAGCAGCTTCACCTGGTCTACATGCTTGTACTCCGTGGCCCAGATCATGGCAGTCCAGCCGCCGTCATCCTGAAATGGACCGTGTCAATTCACAGCTGTCTATTGCAACATAAAACAATAACAACATTTTTTTTTTTTGCATAGTCAAATTTTTTTTATTACATCAAAAAAAGTTTGCATTTACTATTAAAATTAGTCAAGGAGTCCACTGAGATTTGCATTTCTGAAAATTAACAGAATTAAAGAGGGGGGGGGAATCAATCAATGAAACTCAATGAGGGAACGGCAGCTGAGTTTAGGCCAAACTTTGAAGCACAGCGATGGCTTCATGCATAGAGACGTATGGGGGGCCTACCCAGCAGCCAGGGCCACCGCACACACCAGCAACGAGGATGAAGGTGACAGAACATCTCCCCACCTGACAGTTGATGTCTATCGAGCAGGTATCCAGTAGGTGTCGTACAATGTCATAGTGTCCTATTTTAGCAGCCAGGTGCAGACACGTGGAGCCTTCCACATCCTGCAAAACGGACGGTCCCATTACTCGAGAATAACATGCTACAGAAAAACACCCATTACAGCTGAATGAGGACCCACTGAAAGTCAGCAAGCCTTCCTTAATGTTGCTAATTAAATAACCCTCAGAGGGTCATTAAAGGTTCTAGGGAACTGCAGCTCATTGCTGTATAAAGATATGAACGGGCAACGAGTTGGGTGGGTCAGGAATGACCTTGCTGCTGACGATGGCACCAGCCCTGAGAAGATACTGGACCGTCTCCAAGTGGTTGTTCTCACAGGCATCCATGAGAGGCGTTCTCTGGTCGTCGTCACACATGTCGAGGTTTGCACCAGCCTAGGAAAGAATGGGTCAAGCTACTCTTCAGCCTCCTACTTCTTTACAGCCCACATAAGCTCCTTTAGGAACACAGACCAGGGTACCAATGGCAATAAGTCTGATGCATGCTGTTGACACAAACATCTAACAAACTAAATCCAAATCCAGAGCCTTAGTAGAGCCACCACACTTCTGATCCGAAAGCATCACCTGGACAAGCAGGTGGCAGACTTCCTGATGTCCTGCCTCGGCAGCTGCGTGCAGGGGCGTGCGCTTCCTCTGGCTCTCCATTTTGTAGTTGGGGTCTATTCCGTCCACTAAGGCAAAGAAACGGAGTCCTTGAAATGGAAGGACTAGAGGGGATAACTTCTTCTGCTCTCCAGTATAATTTGATGATTGAGGACAACCTTAGATTGGGGGGAGGTGAAAAATCATACCCCCCCCCCAAAAAAAAAGCCTACCTAGCATCAACATGACCTTCTGGAGTTCCCCTTGTTTGGCTGAGATATACAGCTGCTTTGGGTGGAATCTCAGTTTCTTAGGCCTGGAACAGAGCAGGTAAAATAAGACTTTAGGAATAATCTTCATGAGATTTTTTTACTCCCACCTACAGAACAACATTTTCAGGAAGCTGAATGACCAAACATCCAGAGTATGCATCTTGTATGGGAAGTGACCATTGCCATGAAAGCATTTCGGACTTACTTCTCTGCGTCCAATGCGAGGAGTATGCTCTCCAGAGTTTCTTTGGGTGGTCCTGGCACAGGCGCCAACCCGGCCCCCAGCCCCATGGCCACGGCGGCCTTGGACCCAGGGGACTGAGTGTCAGACATTTCTGGGGTTCTTGGCAAAGAGCTGTCTGCTCGTTGGTCAATAGACAAGGGCACGTGAGCTGGGCTGTGATGGGGGAGAAAGGCATTTTTCGGCTAAATGCTCCAGCCTCAAAGACGACACGACAGTAATAACAGTAAACAATATTTTTACAACGTGAGAAGTGCAGTAGAGACTGACCCCCCAGTGGTGGTGTCGGCCTTGCCCTCCGACACAGTGGGCATCTTCAGGCCTGGGGAGAGGGGTACCATGGAGGTTGTGTCTGCCTTCGCGATAGTGACTTCCTTGGCCTTGCCCGCATCCTCGCCGCAGTGCGGGCAGAAGGTCTGGCCCTTCAGCACGGAGGCACAGACCCGATGGAAGCGGTGAGAGATGTTGCTGTCCGGCTGGCACTCCATGAAGGTCCCCTTCACCGTCCAACATAAACAAACCAAGATGTGGGAGTTAACGACCCGCCACCAGCTCAACCTCCCACATTGAGGGAGGGTCTCTTGTCAAATCCAGAAGCTTCACTACAGTCATTTCAGAAACACTGGAAGAGCCATATGTCAAGGTGACAATAAAATTGGGCACTATTACACCCATGTGACAAGACCCCCACCCCCCAAAATGCCTGAAGCTAGAAAGGGGCCCACGAGAGATGTCGACTTACCGCCCGGCAAAAGAAGCCGCAGCCGGGGCAGCACTGGTGCTTGACCATGCCGGCCCGATGGTCCTCGCACAGGACCAGAAGCTGTACCGTGTTGGAGGGCCGCATCATCTCATGCTTCGTCACACTGCTCAGACAGCGGCTTAGCTACCAGGTGAGAAGTATGTTAATTTGCATAAAAACTAGGACCTGTTCCTGGTTGTTGTGTTTATTAACAAGGAATGAGTAGACTAGGGTTCTACATTCGAGAGGGAAAACCAGAGTGGTAATTACATTTGCAGAGTCTAACCTACCTGCCCATCCACGCTCTCTGTAGCCATGCACTTCCTGTTAGCCAGTGTGAGGATCTCGCGACTCTTTGGCGTCTCCATGCGGCAGCTACACAGGGGCAACTCCTGGACCAGGTCTGTCTCCCCACCCCCCGGACCCCCAGGCAGACCTGGACGTAAAAAATAATGCTTACTCTCACTCTGTAAGGAAGAAGGCCAAAGCAAGGCTACTGGCCAACAAGCATTTCTTTGAAAACTCAACAAGGAGATGACACCCAGAGACAATCCAAAGCAGCAAATCAAAGATCCAGATAAGAGAAACATTCTAATCACCAAGGGACTTTAAACTGCTCTCTAACAGACTCATATTTCAGTCTTACAGAAAACCCAAGCAATGTGCAACATTTTCGTCTGACTAAATTACAGAATAAGGTTCAAGGCACTGCATGACAAATTTCCAGATTCTTCAGTCTGTTACGCAATGGTGTTTTGAGTTACCACCAGGGGGAGCCCTTCCCACCAAGTATATCCATAGATCATTTGGTCAGATGAGTAAAGAGGTCATGATCAGCAGTAGTAAGATTCACATCCTTCTAAAGTATACACAGCCATTTGGAGACCACAGTATAGACAATTTGGCAAAAACAAATTATAGTTACCAACTGGTTTGTTTAGTGCATCTAAAACGGAATATTTTTGTTGTATACTTTGAATAAAGACCTACTATTAAGGTAGGATTTTTTACCTTGAGCCTTAACTTTTAAAGGCATGCAACTCCCCTGTGTCAGTATTTTTTTAACCACCCAATGAAGCTTGATTGTCTGCAACAAAAATCTACACAGTGGGTCCTCCTTTTAGCAAAAGATAATACACATAACCCCAAAGGTGTGTCAAGGACAACAGAGTCTTGACTGTACCCACTGTTTATATTTATACTGAATCTACAAAGACAGCCAATAGAAACAAAGACCCTGAAGCCCCTCACCTGATTGCTGGGACACAAGAAACTCCTCATGGACTTCCAGGTTCAAGGAGACCAGAGGCACCTCAGTGTACTCCTTACTGGGGCTTATTTGTGACTGGACCTCCACCTCATTACCTGTTTGAACCAAAGTATGTGGCAGAGGTCACCTCAGTATCCAAAACCATAAAAAAAAAAAAAACTTCAGAAGCCTTCCTGGCTTATTGGACCCAAGACACTCCACATAACCCAGAATTCCTTTCAATTTACACCCCAAGAATCTCCATAGAAGTGAGACGGATGTGAATATTTTATTTTCATATTCCAAAAACGTACAGGGTAAGTGGTGTGTAGTAATGAAGACTAAAGGCAAGACATATATGAACCTATGGTGTGAAAGCCAAGCCAACCAAGCAGCTCAAGACATGTCTGCAGAGAAGCTGCTCCCAGATCTACAGGGTCCTGTCAGCAGCCTGACAGGCTGTGTAATTACCCCTCATCTCATGGCCAGCCCTGCCAGTCTGGCACTTTAAAATTGAAGTTCCAAAAAAGAATACTCTGAATAATAATGAACCTCACAGTCACTGTAGAAAACCCACTCAAATCCACACCTTCTCTGAACTCGGCAACATGTACACAGATATTCAGTCAATTTAATCTCAGACTGAGAGACCGATCTGTAAGACTCAATTATAATCCAGTTCAGAATCACATCAACAAACAATACTTCTAGCTAATGGCATGAACACACAAAGATGAAAATTGCAGACTGAAATTAAGTGCAAATAAAACTGGCATGCTACTAAATATGCTATTTAAGGAGGGGACGTTGTGTACTGCTGGCTAGTGGGGGGGGGGGGGATATCCAAAACCTACTGACACTAATGTTTCCCCTCAAGGGATCCACAATGTAGCCCTCAAACAGGAAGTCCTCACCTGCTTCCTGTGAAGCTTATCTGTGGCCCCATACGGTCACAGTAGGGAGCCAGCAGGGGGCGTAGCAGCCAGCCTTACACACTCCATACGTACTTACACACACCATTAACCAGCAGGGTTTATCAAAAGGACATACCTGGGAGGCCCTCGGCCTTTGACTGCTTCTTCCTCTTACGTTTCCTGGACGTCTGGAGCCAGGGCTTATCGCCTTTTCCTTTCTTCTTCATCCGTTTTTTTTGACTGGACTCCGAGCTCTGCAGGGCCATGGGGCGAGACGTTATAACACCAGGCACCCAGAAACCAGCGCCGCATTTCAAGCGCTTCTTCTGGTTTTTGTGGCGCTGGTTTAAGGAGACCGTGCAAAAACAGCCCTAATCTCTGCTTTATCAGTAAACACAACAGACAGACGCACACAGACTGGTCAAGCATGCAATGCACAATTTTTACACATTTTACCATTTATCATATTGTTTTTTTTTGCAAACACTTTCATCCAAAGTGACATACAACTGAGAAAGGAGCATCGACTAGGACCTTGCTTAAGTAACCCAATGCTGAAGCCATGGGATCTAAACCGGCAACCTTCTGATCACAAGCAGGTCTGTACTGAAGCATATTTGGTGAAATATTACCAGGTCTGAGTCATTGCCCTCTTCCTCTCCTTCGTCTTCACCAGATTCCTCAGACTCCTGTTCCCCTATGAGCTGCCCCTTTGTTCAGAATTATGACCCAAAATCAGTGTCATTGGAACATTCATAACATGGTTCAGAGCATGTCCAGTCCATTAAAGCACCTGGCGATGTTATCTAATATAACATCCAGAATGTGGATAGCACAGTGTTTTTCCATTCATAGATCGTTGTATATGAATACAATATGAATGAAGGAGTCTCATTTCCAGCCTATACCATAGGACCTTAGCTGGCCCAGGATCCTCTAATGAGGAGCATGCAGATCTCGCTCCAGGCGAACCGACCTGAAGAGTGGCGTCTGTGGCTCCTGGCTCCTCTCGGGAAATGGCGCCGGCCTCGTCGCCGACCTGCTCGTCCTCTTCCTCAGAGTCTTCACCGTCCTCGGACTCCTCCTCTTCAGATTCGTTTTCGGCGCTTTCTCCGTTCACCCGGAGCCCTTTCTGCTGGTGAGTGCCAACAGCAGATTGACTATGACTCAGCTGACGCAACACAAGCCTCCGTTTCATTAGTAATGCCCCAAACTCAAGAACTAATACCCTGACCCCTTAATTGATAAGCCAGTGTTCTGTGTGGGTTAAGGCCACACGGTTCCAAAAAATCTCCTGACACACCTCCCAATAATTTTTTCCCCAGACTAATTCTCTTGAAGCCATCAGCTGAAGGAAACATGCCTAGAGCTCTTTCAAGGCGCAGATTGTGTCTTAAGACAATACTGGAAAAGCCCTAGGACACATGCGGCACACACTCGCAGTATGTCCTGTGAAGCCTCAGAAAGCGCCGAACCACGGCGCTGGTCGAGCAGGGCCTGACCTGGGCGTGGATGGCCTTCCGCGACAGGTCCTTGAACAGATCCAGCACGGAGCGCTGCTTCAATACTTTGGTTTTCTTCTTGGGAACGAGACTGTACGTTCCCATCTTCCTCTTTTTTTTCCGGGAGGCGGCAGTGGCTGCTGGGACAGCGGGGTGGGGGGGTGGAGTTAAGGGACTGAGGGGGGGTCTCCACTTGGTGTGGAGAAGGCGCCCTCGGAAATACTAAGCACAGCTAGCCGAAACGGCTCCCCCGTTAGCCTTCTGCGGCAGGAGGCTTCCTTCCCTACATAAACAGGAAGACGTTGGTTTGGAAGCCACATGGGAAGTACATGAGCCGCTTAAAGTTCGCCAAAGAATATTTCCTCTGCGACACAAACACACAACAAATAATTTGGCAATCCCAAACTTTTTTTCCGGTGTGAGAGAGAATAAAGACATTTCCCTACTTCAACTTAAGAACGCAAAAACACCTTTAATTACTCCCTAAAAAAACGAGCAGTTCCCCATAATCTGACTAGTTATTGTCATTAGGTCTGCCTCCATCTAAATCGACCTACTGATTGGAGAACTAGAATTAGTTCGGCTAATTAGGTCTGACGTGACGGCAAATCGTGAGCATAGAACACGGGGCCTAGAAGCCGAAACAGCTCTTCAAACCAGGTAATTCTTGTAGAGAGCAACCCAAGCAAGGAAGACGAAGGAAAGCTGCAGGAATGTTGGACTCAGGGTGGGTGGGGGGGGGGGGGTTCAGAGGAGCGGGGATCCAAGCGGAGTCTGACCAGGCTGAGGCTTGCTGGGGGGCGTCGGTGCATCGCTTTGGCTCTGAGGTAGCTGAGGTTGGGGGGGTAGAGCTGGGGGAGGCTTCCCTGCCTCCAATCCAGTCCGAGTCTCTTCCTTTGCGCCATTTGGTTCTTGGGATTCCCTGTTTAGAAGCTGGAGGACAGAGAAGATGCTTAACGACACAGTTCACAGGCCTTTATGAAGAACTGGCTGATTAAAACACGCCCCTGTTCTAAATGAGCAACTCGCAACTAGACAATTCCACGTGTTCATTGTTTTTACAAACCTTTTGCAGCCAGCCATGGACTTTTAAAGAAATACAGGCATTTAACCAGAGGTTTTGTAGGTGGAAGCATTCACATTATATTAAAATTAACCCTATTTGAGTACTACTGATTATCATGTATCATCTCCCTGGGGGGGGGATTACCATCAAGTTGGTTTGGCTAATAAAGGAAATCAAATGCCAAACACTGAAGCCTTTTGCCAAAAGGCTTAAGTGTTGAATACAGACTGCCCCCAACTAATGACTGGGTACCATTCTGGTGGACACGCCATGTGCCGAAAACAGGAACTGGGTTTTATGTGTGAGAATGAGACCAGGAGATATGCTTGAGCCCGAGATGGCCATGCTACTATGCAGTAAAGTACTGTCCCGTGGTGTACATACACATTTCCTTAAAAAAAAAGAAAGAAAAAAAAAGCACACTTCACTTGTATGTGCAAGTTGTCGTAAGTCACATAGGTTGTAAGTTTGGAACAATCTTTACATAAAATCAGGGAAGTAATTTTTGGAGCCATGGTTTGATTCATGCCTCTTTTCTTTTGGGAGGGGGGGATGGGTGAAGAAAAAAATGGGGAAAAATTTTCTGGGTTTCATTAATCTTTCATACACCACTGAGGTTCATGTTGGGATGATGTCTTCCGACCTGCGCTTGCACTTACGAAAAATGGCGCATTTTGTCTAGGACACAACTGCCACCTCTACTCTACTGGATACCCAAAACTTGAATGTGATGGGGTTCAGCAATCTCAGGGCTGTTATCCAATGAAACTAGCCTGGCTTTTACCATAGGTGTGATCACTCGCTCATGACTGGACCAAAAAAATCATGTGAGACAGCTGGAAGACAATAGGTGGCAATAGGTGTGTCATATTCACAAAATACACAGCCAGCCCTGACTTCAAATAGAACAATAATTTTGTGATTTACATGTTTTATGGTGTTTCGCAGCATTAGTAGCATAACTGACAGCTCAACAGGCTACATCTGTGGCGGCGGGTTGGGAAGCGATACAGTTCCACCTTCCGAAACTGCAACTAGAGGTACCAATTCATACCCATTAGACGGACTGGGTATCGGCCAAGTGACTGATCCATGTCTGACATATGCTTAGTTTTTAGCAGTCTGTAAAAAGATAGCCCCTATTTCTTGTTAAATCGATTTGTACAATCAAATCGCACAATAGCCCCTTCCCATTTTAGATGTGTTTTTTACTGCATTCAGTCTGAACGTTGACCCTGCCACTCAGTGGGTGTGATGTCTACCTGCTGTGACGTCATGCGCATACCCTCTGCAGCAGGAGGTGCGTAAAAACATAAGAGGGAGATGATCTGGAAGTATTTACAGTTTTTACAAAGATTGAAAATACCACTAAACAAAGCAATTGTGTGTTGTCTCACTCATTTTATGTCAGTTAAAACTCTTCAGTTCACCAATCTAAGTACACCTGGGTGTACACATTCTTCACTCCTATATACATATAAAAAGAGAAAAGAACTCTTCCAAGTGGACCAATCACAGTCCTTGTGGTCTGTGTTACCACGACATGTCGTTACATTTCTGGGGAGTCACATGTCAGGCTGTGGTGTAGGGTGCACTCCCTCACCGTACTTATGGCGTTGATTCATGCAGTGGAACAAATCAGCCTTTCTAGTCAAGGTTTTGTTTCTTAGTAAAGACCTGTGAGAACTAAGAATTCTGATAGATATGACTGCGTTGGAAAAAAATAACTCTGGGCTCAAGTTAGGTAAAGAAATACATTAGTGGATGCTTAAAAATTGTATGCACTGAACTTGTTTACCTGAAGTAAAAGTTTTGCTTATATCTGTATTAGAGGTCGACCGATATATCGGGCCGATATTTGGCATTCTTTAACATGTCGGCATCGGCACGCCGATTTACAGACAGGCACGTCTGCGGGTAGCCCAGTTGCTGCTGAACACGTGACCCATGCTGTTACCTGTGCAGGACCCCAGCCAGAACTTTTATAATAGTCCTGGGAGAGAACAGAACGGCTGACATTCTGGGGCCGGTTGCACAAAAAACCAAGTTAAGATTTAAGTTAAAATCAAGTCAGTTGCACAAAACCTCTTTAAATGTCCCCCTTAACCCAGCATCGGCTATAGAAAAACCCATATCGGTCGACCTCTAATCTGTATGCACATGGTCTTCATTATACCATTATAGTTTTTCTACAGTTAGATAAAACAAAAAATAATATCACCTCATACAGTATCGCAATATATCGCGATATATGAGTGATGAATCGTAACTCCGGTATCGTGATCTGTATTGCATTGTCAGATTTGGTCAAACATGGCCAGCAGATGCAAAACTAAAAGAAAAATGCTTTATTTAATTTTTGGGCGGTTTTTCCTTTTCCCATAATTGGTATTTAAAGTTTTGGCACAGGGCTGGTTTTGGCTCTTTGCTAGGTAACTCTTATAGTAGCCATTCAGAGTGAAGGCAGCTAATGCTTTAAATGAGAAAATATCACTTGAAAGGATTCACTGTGCTATTTTTAAGTAGCATCAGCAGATGAAAATATGTGGATACAACAGTAAGTTCTGCCATGACAGAACATCAGTATACCATTTTAAAACAAACATTCACTGACTCATGTGATTGTTTTACACAGGCGACCAATGATTTTTACCCACAAAATCATCTAGATCAGCGTTTCCCAACCCAGTCCTTGGGGAACACCAGACAGTCCACGTTTTTGCTTCGCCTCAGCTCCCAGCACACCAGTACCAGGTATTCGGTGTTCCTGATTGGCTGGGAGCTAGGAGGGAGCAAAAACTTGGCCTGAGTTGGGAAACACTGATGTAGATACATTTAATTTTCAAATGTACTGTATCCCTCGCTGGGATTCAAACTCTTCAAACACTTTTCAGGTTACAAGCTCACATCCTACCAAGCTTCCTGGTCTAGAACCAAATCAAAACTCGTTAGCATGGTGAGCAGCAAATTTTGCAGGATACCAGTGGATGTTTCAGTCCGTGATATGGGTGGACAGACTCAAATGTAAAAACACATATTGCATCCAAGCTTAAAGGACTAGATTGTTGAGGACAGCTTGGTGCCCAGTAAAATGTATATCAACATCAACAGTCATGACAGCAGCACAACCTCCTTTATCAGCACAAATCACAAACTAGACAGGAAAAACCTGACAGGGGAAGAAGCTACAAAACATACACTAAAGCTGTACTGGTACATGCATTCATTGTGCACCATTCAGTGCATCAATTTCGGTTCAGTGAGGAAAATGAAACAAATACATTTATTGTCACAGCTGGAACCTAAATTCACAAGTACATGTTCAACACGGAAAATATTATGCTAATTGTGGTGGCAGGTTGGTTACTGCTAATGCCAGTTAGTCAGCCCTAAATCAGTGGTTTTGCAATGTTTCGGTTTCCCGGTAAATTACACCAACACTAGAGAGAACTAGGAATGTCTGTTATGCCAAACTTGGATATGTTGCTGGAAACACATGCAACTTGCTAACTTATCGGAGATGAAATCGTCCGAGTGTGTATGCGACTGGGGCTAGGCCGAAACTGCCCCCGCAAGGCAGCCTTCCCGTGGACATAAGTCACCATTGCCAGGAAATTCAAACCAGGCTTTAAAAAAAAAACAAAAAAAACAAATCATAATTATGGCTATTTGGGTGTTTATTGCGGCAGATATGGGACCGTACTCAGTAACAGAACAGAGTTTAGATGGGATCTAATTCACTATGATTGTTGAGGTTACATGTTTGATTTAAAAAATTTATTTTTACAATTTGTGTCTCGTAGGTTTTGTTATTCAGACACATCAACAGACACATTGCCTTTGGTTTAGAACTCTTCCTAATTATTTGTTCACAGTTTTAATTATTTCAAATTTTGTTTTTCCTGCTGTACTGAAATTCCACCGAAAGTATGAATCTAAAACCAAGGTTTGTAACGAACCATAAACTGATTACTACTGCACCCCCAACATACACCTTCTAGGCTTGGGCAATATTACAGTATACTGTGGTATTTTGGGTGTGCAGTGTTATCATGACATCTGGGCGACAATATATGGCGATATTTATCATTGGGCTCCCAGCCACCAGCGCCACCACGTCGCGGCACATTTGATCGCCAAGGTATCGCAATACAGGAATAGTGCTGCTTTGGAAAGTACTGTCAGAATACCATACACTGTGGTCTTGATGGTCTGATGGCAGGAAAAATAAAATGCCACCCAAACCTAATACCTTTAAGTCTCCCAGTT
This sequence comes from Petrocephalus zakoni, assembly GCA_026774425.1. Classification (NCBI taxonomy): domain Eukaryota; kingdom Metazoa; phylum Chordata; class Actinopteri; order Osteoglossiformes; family Mormyridae; genus Petrocephalus; species Petrocephalus zakoni. Next base: position 6,864,750 of record JAODKN010000114.1, read on the forward strand.
TCATTACTACGACAATTACCAGCATCGTGACCATAACAATATTATCAGGAATGTGAGTGTTTCTGTTGTTCGATTGGACCACCCATCAACGCGTCAGAAGCGCACTCTGTGAAGGATGCTGACTGGAGTTACCTTTAGTGTTGGCTGGTTGGAGGCTGGTCTAGCCATGGTTTTGCGAGCCCGGTGTATAGTCACTGGCGGAGGGTCCTGGCTCGTGCCATTTTTAGTCTCTGACTCCGCCCGGCCGTCCGTGGCCGTACCCGTCCCCGTGCCCGTGCTCCCATCAGTCTTTAAGGATCCCGTGTTCCGGGCCCGCACCGAGGACGGAGGCAGTGTTTTGGCGGCGTGCCCCACCAAAGCGCCACCTACGGGTGACCCGCTAGTCCTCTGTGGGGCACCCCCTTCTGGCTGCTGCTTGCCCAGGACGAAGCCGTTGCTGCCGGTTACGGAGCCGTGCGGCGCCTCGCTCTCTGGCAGGCCGTTGTCACTGGAACGGGCCCGGGGGCTGCACTCCGACTGCCTCCCTGCCTTGCCATCCTGAGGGTGGTGGGGCCCAGAGCTTTGGTGGCCCTTTCCAAGCTCCGGCCTTTCACAGATCCCATTCACCTCCTTCTCGTTCTTGGGGGCATGTCCTCGCTTGTCCACTGCCAAGTCATCCTTAGCTGAAGGGTTAGAGAGATATAGATCATAACTACCAAGAAATTCCTGAATGGCTCAGGAGTCGTACAACCTGCTGAATTAGGGATACGACTGAGACTGTTACTCACCCCCTTCTTTAATGCTAAGAGACTCCTTCATCACATCAGTCTTCATGGATTCACCCCTCCCCACGGCGGCCTTGGCCAAACCTGAGGGCTGAGAGGTATGTAGCACGTCAAGCTTTTGGAGGGATTCAAACGTAATACGCAAGATGGGTGTATTCTGAAACCCCCCCCCCCATCTACTGGGGCACAATCTGGACCAGGAAAGCCAGGAGATTTGGCAAAGGAGTTAACAAGGGTTCTAATTATAGTCTTGGTGAGAATGCACAAAAAAAAACACAAACCTGAGAAAACGCTTTGTATTTGCTCGCATATGGACAATCGATCATTTCCACTAAGAATCACTACAATCAAAACAAACCCGTGTAGCCAACAAGTCAACCTTACAGCATGTGCAGAGTGCGAAGATGTCGTGGTGGCCAATAAATGACCACTTGGTTTAAAAAGCATTGAAAAGCATGAAAGAAAAACGCTGTGTTGAGGAACCACTACCGTTTTACCTCTATTGGCTGGTCCTTTTACCATATTCACTCTGCGTCCTTCTCATTTTCTACCAAAGGAGGGAGCTAGAGATACAGCTACGGAGCAAGTTATGAATTCCGTGATTCCTGGCAAAGGAATTTCTGCCAGTCTGACAAGGGTCTGTTTGAACATGACATACTTAGGAGGAGGATGATGATTTGCCTTCATGCACTGAGCCACAGAGGGCCGCTGACTACATCAGAGGAACGTTCTGTGACTAAACGAAGTTCGGGATGACAAAGGGAGGCTTGCATTCCAGTTTGGGAAGAGCAAACTTTCTGTCATAAGTGTTTGCCGTCCAGTAAGTCCAACAAATGGCTAAATGAACCAATGAGGAGGGGAGGAATTTTTAAGTGGGCAGAAATGCATGATGGTCTCTCACACACACACACACACACACACACACACACACACACACACACTTTAGAAAAAGCCACGTTCTCATTCCCTTGAAACGAGAGCCAGATCCTGGAGTCTGGCCTCAGGAGAGGTCCGAAAAACAAGCACGACGACTGAAAAGCAGCAGCCTCCGTATCAGATTAATCTCATCAGCCTTCTTAGGCAGGGAGAGGAACAGAATCCTAGCAAAGGCCTGCATTCCCCCATCTCAGGCCTGCCACTGCCTGATCGCTGGCCTTTTACAGAAAGCAAGGAATTAAACAGGAAGAAGGGACCGCAAATGAAGCCAAGCTCGAAGGCGTAGAAACGAGTGCCCAATCTTTGCGTTCTTCATTGGTTCTTGAGTTCCAGGCATGAATCAGCATTGAAAAAGGCGGATTGATATAAGGATGACCAGGACAGATGCCAAACCACGGTGCCACGCTCCCGGGCCGCAAACCCCAGCCACCCACTCAGCCTTGCAGCAGTCACACCGCTGTGCCTGGCCTTCACAATGAGCACCGCATTCCTGGGTGTCAGGCAGACATACTGAGAGGCACGGCTACACTGCTCACACCTTCAAAGGGGCTCCTACCGTAGGCGTCACAAAAAGACCAGAGAGGAGGGCATCTGAATGAATTTCCAGAGTCGAAAACACAGCCCTGGCTCAGTTTTATGGCCATTATTCACAATGCAAATGGTTTCTTCGAACAATTAGAGGTCTCACACACACAGAGCATATCACAAACATCACATCAATCCTCCGCTGGACAACTGCCCAGTTCCTGTAAAACCAGGACACATTGCAAGAAAATAACTTATTCCGTAATTCTCCTGATCATCTGGAATTTCCCATAAAAAAAAAACACAACAAAACCCTGATGACGATACAGTATTAATCCCACATGGGCTGTGCCTGTCAACACGGTTGATCCTGAGAAAAAGAGAGAGAGAGAGAGAGAGAGAGAAAGAGGGAAGAAGGGAGGTGGGTGAGATGAGGCAGTGACCAGGAGAAAGGCCTTTGAGGGGTGCCAGCCGTCCCGGAATCGCCCGCTGCCACCAGAACTACCCATGACTTCGTTAGCTTTGCCATCTCACCCACACATAGCACAACCTTACCTGGCTGCCCTTGATGCCTCCTGGTGACTCATACTGGTACTAAATACTGCAAACTGCAGCTACACCAGGCCTACAGGCAGGTTACGGCATGTAAAAAGGTACAGAAAACCAGTGTCTCGGGCGAGAAAATTAGCCGTATGAAATGTGCAGCAAACAGGCCAGACCGTGAGCTGGTGGCTAAACTGCTGTCAGGTCCTCTCTAGGTACAGAGGTCCACCTCCATTTAGGAGGATTCAGTCACAAGCAGTGCGGTCACTCTGGGAAAAGGAACATAGATAGAGAGGGAAAAAAGACACCTCTAGCAACGATACAGGAAGTCAAAACATAGCAAAAAATTAACCCCACCGCTGGATTGTCAGTACATCAAGAATAGCTTTGGTAAGTGGTTACGCCGGACTAGGGTGCCATCAACAGCGCCATCTATAGCATCTGTTTGCAAATGGCTCCTCTGACAAAAGCAAGCTTGCCAGCTGGAGAAGCCACTTCACAGTAAAAGTCCTCCCCACACAGAATAAAGAGAAGATGGCGGCCTGCGTTTCCTACATATTCCCAACAGCGGTGCTTAAATCCCATAGTTCTGCATAAAATCACCACCTTGTGACCACACGGACCAGTCTATCCCCCTGCTAGTAACCAACGGAGGAGAAACACGCACCGTGGCCTGCAAAGATCCCCCCACTGCACCACCCAGCATCCTTAGGGGTGAAATTACATTAACCTCGCCATTTAGTTTAAGGATGGTTTTTGTTGTTGGGTGTTTCCTTGGCAACAGGAGTCCCCCACCACCTGCAGGGACCTGCCATTCAAAGCAGCGTCAAATCCACCAGTCTGCTACATGCAGCCACCGCAGAAACGGGAAGATCCCTGGTTACAGCCGACAGAGGGAAACTCAGCTACCAGCTCCGTACCGCCGGCCCACAGACAGCCCGCTGGTTAACTGGCTTCCCAGGAGTAACCCAGCGAGAACAGCCTTCATTTTGACTCTGACTATCTATTTATAAATGCACGCTCTTCACAACTGTTACATAATCTCCCGCCCCCCTCAGACAAGCGAGACTGTTCCCAGGAGTGGCACCAGTTCTGGGGGCTCGGTATATTGCGTTGACATGGCCCAACACTAGACGAAATGCACACAATTTTAAAAAGGTTTTAAAATAATCCTTAAAAACAGCATCGTTTTTATGTAGTAGCTGTACACGATGTTGCAAATGAGTTCAAGAGAACTCAACTGGTTGACATTGGCTGGACACAAAAAAAAATAATAATAAATGAAGCACTGGGGGCCTAAGAACATTCTGTAGTAGTTATCTTTGCCTCTGCAAACTATTGGATTCCAGGGTGCAACATCCTTTCTCAGTCCTAGACAAGACCTCTTATTCTGAAACTTTCAGCAAACGGGAGGGGGGAGGGCATTTCTCTGGCATGGCTGCTCGTCTGTGCAAAATCCGCAAATGCTTGCTCGCTGCCATCTACAACACAACAGGTCATCCTCCAGCGGGCAAACACTGGGGATACCCATCTCGGCAGAAGGAGAGGCCGGCCACTGCCCACTGCCCGCCACACCCTTTCCTGTAATGCAGGACACACGCTCCTTGGGCAAACGCACAGGCGTGCAGGAAGCACCCCAACGTTGGCCGTGAAAACATCTGGAATTAGAACGCTAGCATTCATACGGCCGAAATTGCCGGATAATCCGATCAGCTGTGAACAGACTTCTTCTTCAGAAGAGGGAAAAACTGGATTCAATGTGACTCCATGATCATAGACAACAGAAACATGGATCCCAGACAGCAGTCAGGCCTGGAAAATGCAAAAAAATAAAAAATGAAAAGAAAAGCTATGCAAAAGGAGGGAGGGCTCTCCAGCTGCTGTCCTGGGGACACGAACATAAACATGCCTCCTGTGTGCCCAAGCCCTCCCCCTACAGGCAGCCTGCAGGAGCATGCTCAGTAGAGGTGAAGGGAAGCCATTTTGTGACCACTCACTATCACAGAGACGACACGCTGTCTTTTCCCCCTCTAATGTGGGGGAGGGGAATAAGGGTGGTAGTGGGGTAGCTTGAAAGCAGGGCTTATGCTAAGCAACCTTGATCAATGGAACCAGGTAAAAAAAAAGAGCAGCTACCACTATTATTATAATAAACTGCTGATTATAAATTAAAATACAATACCCACAAGTACCTGCAAGTATCTAAACTTTTAACATCCAATTTAAAATAAAATCACACCATGTTCACTTCCCATGCGACCCTCAGCTACCAAGCATTTCCCGAATTTTATTCGGACCGTTTGAAACCATGCTAGCTGCTAGCCAAGAGCTAAAGAAACCATTCATATATATCCAAACAATCCATTACAAGTTTATTTTTTGCCCCAGGGCACCAGATTAGCTATTTTAAGACGTTGCCTGCGATTGGAGCATTGGCACATTGGCTGATATAGAGGCATACCATTAAATTTACCTTGTTTATGACCTCAGTGGGGACGAGGCAGAATGCCTGATCTGGCAGCTGCAAACTTTCACAATGGGATTTTGCTGCAGAACTGTCAATTTCAAATTAAAAGGTATCCATTATCACATTCCTTCTCCCCCTTCTGTAGGGAGCCGAGTAAAAAGAGAATCAGCACTGCCATGTATGAAAGTGTGTGTGTGTGTGTGTGTGTGTGGTGGGGTGGCCCTAGACAAGTGAAATTGGTGTCAAATCCAAGAACAAATATCAGTTTTAGCACGAAGAGCCCAAAACTATCAGTGGTGGTGAGGCGCCCACGGACTGAACACCAAAGCTCAGCACAGCAGTGCTCAGAGCAGCAGATCATCACTAAAATACCACGCAGAGTAGAAGCCACCCAGCCTCAATGCCCAGTCCTACTAGGCAGATCATTTCTGCAGGTGTTAGCAAGAGGGTAAACAAATACCCAATCAGATCCTCTCCCAGCTTCCTATCCCACACGTTAATGGCGTTCGACAGCCTACAGACTGATAAACTGATAATGTATAATCTACAATTAGCCTACAGAATGATCATATACAGGAAAACAGTAATGTCAGCAGCTCTAAAAATGACGCCAGAGTTTGATGCAGAACCGTTGAATACTATCCAGGATTTAAAAAAAAAAGTAATAAACTGTCCAAAAAACAAACTTAATGATTAATGGTCAATTAAAAAATAAAATGCAGCAACACAAGAAAAGCTGTGACAGATCCTACAGATCTTCAGAATCTCTCTTCCTCTGCTGTGATCCCAGTCCATATCTTCCGATCCATATGAGGGCATCGCTAGAAACCTGCAGGACTCCTTTAATCTAAAAAGCACTGGAAACAAAAAAACTAGGCTCACTAACAAATTAGCATTACCAGTCCATCAGGTTAAGGGTCCGAGGAAAGATCCAGACCTTCTCATGTCTCTTTCTCAAGGCCTGGATGTTAGACATCAAACTTTAGGAATGTCATTGCCACTGGCAGGCCAGAAAAATCACATCTATTTTGCAGGCTACAAGCTACAGCCTCTTGCCTCACAGGATATATCAAGAACCCTGCGATCTTATAGAGCGCCACCAAGTGGACATGGAGCAAAGGCACCCTCACATGCCGCCCCCAGGAAGGTTTCAGCGCCCTGCTGAAAGCGCCACTTTCCTCCCTCCAGTTTTGGCAAAGCCTGGCCACCACGCCTAGACTCCCGAATGACACCAGAGCAGCAAAACACAAAGAAGGCTAACAGAAGCTTTATGTTTCTCCCAAAGGCCTCTAAACGTAGCTGGGGCTTCGAGCAAATACCGGAATAAATGCCGTTTCTCACACTAAGGGCATAACACCTAACAACAACTGACTATCCCCTTCGAGGACAGAGGGATTTAACGACTTAAGAGGACTGCAGAGGGTAAGAGGAACTGATAATTGCTCGAGTTTTGCTTGCTCCAATCCTCCAGCAATGTGGCTCAATTTCCCATGGCGTGGGTCCATGTTCTGCTTCGGTCCCACTCTTCAGGCTCGGCCTCGCTCCATTTCTTTGCTAATGCTCACAACCGTCTTCCATTCCTTCAAGTCCTCCTAACTATAGAGGACCTCAAACATCAGGGTTTAAGCTCAGCAAGAGGGCAGCGATGATGGGGTGAGTAGGGGCTGGCTAGTATCCACAGAGCCGTGCCGGGGTTCTAAGGAAGGTGCTGGAAGCTTTGGTGGGAAAGCCAAGCTGTAGATGATGTGGTCTTGGCTTGAGCCACATGGTGATGACAACTCCCCCCCCCCCCGACCCATCGCTCTCGCCCCCTGGTTTTAATCCCGAGGCCGGGTTGAGGATTAAACCACATCAGTAGAAAGCAGTACAACCCTAAGTGGAACCGTTCTCCCCCCATGGAAGCCACAGGAATACCTGTTATTGCTGCAGTTTCTGACATTCTTGCTTGAATAAAAACACACACAGGTCAAGTAGATCACGAACCTCAGAAAACCTCACAGAAGAGGCCTCTGGGCCACCTTCAATATCTCAGGACACCTGTCATGACCACCCCAACCTGGTTTCTCTTCGCAAAAGAAAGAGGCCTTGATTATGGGTGTGATGGTAAGTCATCTGCACTAACCTGCAGTCTGGAGGCCAGAGACGGCTCACAGAGCTCTGATCAAATAAAAAATGAAGAGAGAGAACACTAATTCAAACACCAGGAGTGAAAATGTCATTTAACGGATTAAACCTGAAAAGTAACAAATAAGATTATAAAGCAAAACACCAAAAAAATGAGTCAATACATCTCAATGGAAGGAGACAGATTCTTCGAGAAGGTAAATCAGGCCTCTAGCCCTAAGTAAAATCGGTCAACTAGGCTGAGTCGTACCTTTCCCTTGATGGCTTCCATTGAAGAGCTAGGAGAGAAGGAGTCTCGAACAGATTGTTCCTCTTCCCTTCTCCTCCCCGCATGCACATTCACCCAGCTCCGGTCATGTGACCCACCGGCTCCCTCTGTTGGTTCCTTTCGCGCAGTTTCAGACTGAGCATGCTCAGTGAGTTCGAATTTCAGTGGCTGTTTTTTTTTTTTTCTCTCTCTCCCCCTCTCTCTCCCTCTGCCGCTGCTGCTCCGTGCTGGTGAATGCGAGCAGCCATTTCAGGACAAGCAAGGCGTGAGGGGGCCCTACATCGAGGCCTCGATCTGCTGGGCTCCAGGACCAGCAGGTAAGGCTCACTGAAGGGGAATCCTTCACCTGCCTGGCGCCCCCCCCCAGGAGCCTTATCGAGCTCCAGCCCAAGAGGAAACCGTCCTCCAGGAACTGAACCATTAGTCCTGCCAAGCCAAGCACGACGGACACCGCTAAAAGAACACATTGCAGGAGCCTCAGAAAAACCCATCAAAAAATGAAGTTCGTCGCAGGCCACACTGGCTAATAGATGGATTATTTTAAGCTAGACATCTATACAAAAACAAAAAATAAAAAAATAAATTGACATGCAGATTTGCGAGGAAAGAGACCAAATTTATGCGGCACATTAGTGCCAGAAGTGATTACATTACATGAGCATTTTCAAATTTTTATACTCAATTCAAAGGGAAACAAACATTTAAACCACTAAATACAAAGTACATGTAATATAACCCACAGTTGGCAGAATGGGGGGGCACGTCTCACCAGCAGGGGGCAAACTAAAGGAAAAGGTGACTTCTTGCCAAACAGAACCTCTCACTGCAAGACAGTGAAATATATTGCATGCTTTTTTTCCCCTCGTAACCAAATGCTACCACTTTCAGTTTGTTTCCCTTCAAAAATATCCAGTTACAGAACATCCCAGTTACACCCTCACGCATTTCGCTCTCAAGCTTGGCGAGAAAGAGGAACCCCCCCCCCCAGGATCAGCTCCAATGTCACAGCTCGGCCCATAGGTGGGCAAGGGCCACAAACCTCCATCGCACCGGATACCTCCTTCCCGAATCCAACAGGATCTCTCTCTTTAGGCAAAGCTTCACCCAGAGAGCCTTTCAGAACCATACCTCAGCTGGACACTGAGAATGGCACTTCGGGTTGGTGTGTGGCTGTACGAGGAAGCCGTCCGATATAGACATGATGTATACCAAAGAAAACATCGGGTGCACACAGCCAAACAAACCTCCTTTGTGTCATACAGCTTTGCGAAACAATCATTTGCTATTCCCCAACAAACCAGCAATTGCAACTAGCCAAAAGAAAACTTGACAGGTTTCACAAGCAGGCCCGCGCCTGGCTCTTGAGCTTTGACCCTTGACAAAGCTCCCCTTTGCTGACTGCTATATCATCTGCAAAACTCCATGACCACGGTAAGACTCTAGGCGGCGCTGCAGAGATTCCTGGCTTCTGGCTTTTCTCTCATGTCCCATTTTCCACCCAAGGACACAGGCTATTGTGTGTGTGTGTGCGCGCACTCATGTGTGCACACGTCTGCGAGCATGTACAATCACACACAAATGATGCTATCAGCTGCTTGGGGTATGCCACCACCTCGTCATTAAAAGATCAAGACTAAACAGGCACTGGACTCAACCTCTGATTGGGGTGAGACACTGATATCAGTTACATTTAAACTAATTTGTCACATTTCTACTAGGCCACTCAACCACCAGTATAGCATTCTAAGACCATGGCTATTCCTCGCTGGTGTCCGACCCACAAATAGACACCTAGACAGACTCTTTTATGGCCCTCGGGCTGAATCCCTGAAGCACAATCTTCCTAAACAGCTGCTTATGACCCGTGGGGAGGCTCCTGTGATCATCGACCCAGCTCCCCCTAGGGCTGCTCAATTATGGAAAAAAATCATAATCACAATTATTTTGGTCAATATTGAAATCACAATTAACACGATTAGTCATATTGCTCATTGACTCCACTGAAACACACTGCATTTACCGCACAGAAAGAACAGCAGACGAAAATGTCATTGATATCTTCCTGTTGAACTTTCCCTTGAAATAGCTGAAAATATTCAGATATTGTATAAAATAGTGAAGACAAGTAAATAAAATCAGCCATGTAGTGCAGTTCCACAATCTATTGAAAACAAATTAAATAAAAATAAATATGAATAAAATATAAAAACTATATATATAAACTATATTATAAAATAATGCGTCTTTTATTGATGCCTATGTTGCAACGGACGTCGAGGCTGATTTGCTACTTTGCCTTTTCTGTGTCTGTATTAGTTGGTCGCAAATCACTTGGTGTTAAAATTTTAGGTGGGTTAAAGAGATTCGCTGTGTTGCTGAATGGCGCAGACACCATCGAGTAGCGAAGCTTGCATGTGAATGGCGCAGACACCATC